>JBBUKS010494636.1:0-14945 GCA_038050645.1 Hedychium gardnerianum
GAGGGCTGGGCGGACATGCGGCGACGATAGAGATATACTCGAGCCCACCCCTCACTGACCTGACGATACTGGAGGACCCATGATAGTTTGTTGACGCATGACTGTGATAGGACTCATGCTAGTAGGATTTATGTTTGCACGTGTATGATGGTGTTGCCTAGGGTGCCTCGCAGATTTGACATTTCGTCAGATATGACATGTGAGGGATCCTAGGTTACTTGTATGATGTGCCTTTTTTCTTGATGATATCTATTTACCTTTTCATCAAAAAAAAAAATGAAATATATTATATACCCCCGCAAGGGTCAGTGGTAGTGTTAACCAATTGGCTACTCCACCTATCCTCTCTAGTATCTGAAAAGGTCCAATGTAACGAGGAACCAACTTGCCCTTTAGACCAAATCTTTTAACCTTATTAGTGGGTGAGACACGTAGAAATACGTGGCTACCCACAATGAACTCTAAAGGTCTCCGTATCCGATCTGTGTAACTCTCTTTTGCTAATCCCGGACTTTCGACATTCCTTATCGGATAATACATAATAACTCTACATTATGTTGTATACTCTGTGATCCCATAATATGTTGTTCACCAACTTCTTTTCACAGAGTAGGAGATCGATATGCTCTGCCATATAAAGCCTTAAACGATGCCATCTGAATAGCTGAATGCTATCCGTGGATGTATGCAAACTCCACTATGTGCAAATGATCTTGCCAACTACCTCGGAAATCCATCACACATGTTCTCAACAAATAATCAAGTGTCTGTATAGTGCTCTTTGACTGTCCATCAGTCTATGGATGAAAGGTTGTGCTGAAACAAAGTTTCGTACCCAAGGCCTGCTGAAGACTCCACCATAATCGTGAAGTGAAATACGGATCTCTATCCGATATAATACTCTGAGGTATATCATGAAACCTGATAATTTCTCTACAGTATGACTCCGCCAAGCGATCTAAAGAGTCTGTCCTATAGATCGATAGAAATTGTGCAGATTTGGTTAATCGATTAACAATCACCCAAATCGTATCATGTCCTTTCCATGTTCTGGGTAACCCTACCACGAAGTCCATAGTGTTATGTTCCCACTTCCATTCTGGTATCATAGTCTTCTGAAGCAACCTTGCTGGTTTCTGATGCTCAGCCTTCACTTGTTGACATATCAGATATCGAGCCACGAAATCCACTATGTCCCTTTTTATGTCATTCCAGAAGTAAGAGCGCTTTAAGGCTCCATACATTTGGGTACCACCCAGATGGATAGCGAATCTAGATCGATGTGCCTCTTGAAGTAAGTCATCTTTAATTGGGTGTGACTCAGGTACACATAGTCTTCCTCAAAAATACAGAATATGATTCTCATCACAAGAAAACTCTGTCTACTGACTCGAAATCACTCTACTACACAGATACCACAGATGCTTATCACTAGCCTGTGCTCCTTTGTCTCTGGTTTAATTCCTTCTGAGTGAACATATATCTAAGACTTTAATGATCTATAAAGATCTCAAAAGTGACACCATACAGATGATGTCTCTATATTATCAGTGCAAAAATAATAACTGCTAATTCCAAATCATGGATAAGGTAGTTCTTCTCGTGATCCTTCAGCTGGGGAGAAGCATAAGATACTACCCATGAATGCTGCATCAGAATTGCACCTAACCCTTGTAGTGTTGCATTAGTGTAAGCACAAATCCATCTTCCCAGAGGGAAGCACGAAGGCGGGTGCAGTAACCAGTCTTTGTTTGAGCTCTTGAAAAACTTGCCTCGCAAGTCTCTATCAAAGTATATTTTACTGCCTTTCTGGTCAGTCGAGTCAACAACAGAGCAAAGCTGGAAACAACCTGTAACAATCTCCAATAATATTTTACTGCCTTTTTGGGGTAAGCCGGGGAGTTCTTTCGGAAATATGTCTTAGCATTCTCGAACTATAGGAACGTCCAAGGGCTTTGAAGCATCATCCTCCTCAGCCTTAATCAATGATTGTAGATATCTCATCATCCTTGGTCCCAACGAATTTCCAATAGGGGTGATCCGAAAGTGAGAAAGTGACCACTCTTGCTCAATAGTCAACTATAGCATAGTGGGTAGTCAACCAATCCATGTCCAGGATAATCTCAAATTTTGTCATAACAAGCACCTGAAGATCCACTATCAGTGAATGACTATCGAAGTCCAAGGGGCATCCCCCAACTTCCTGACTAATGGTTAGGACCTCTCCAGATGGCAAAGATATCGCTAAGTCATGTGATCTAAGTGTAAGAATTCTAACAATTCTTACCCAATAAAGGTTCATTCAATGTCTCTCAAAGGCATCACGAAATAAAATCCAAGTAATAGACTGATCCCGAAAATTATCCTCTGCATCATCCACCAAGTAACGACCTGAACTCATTGATGGTATGCAGCTAATGCAACCTTCTATGCATCAGTACAAGTCATGTACTCGTATGTGCCTCCCTGGTTATTTAACCATGCACGAGCAACCCAATGGTCGTAATCTCCATGAAACAAAATAAATCGGTCCTTAGCTGACCGAGCCAAAACTGATATATGAGTTCTATCCATCACCCAACTAACAATAGTCTGGGTTGGAACTGTTGGCGGTATTTCTTGAAACTGTAATCCTGGACCTCCCATAGGAGTGTGATGAGTTTGACTCATGCTATCAAACTCAACCTCATCGGAATCCCAAAAAATTCACATCTCGGGCATCAGATCTAGGTCCCATTGACTCAACAGGTTGTCTCTGTGGTTGACCCGGACCACGGCCACGAACAGTGGCTGACCTACCTCAAGTCATACATATTACAAACATCTAGGTAAGAATTAACAGAAATATAGGTTACCTGTTACACAACTTACCTACTATAGCTCGGAGATATCCTGCCGCTACCTTATCCCAAAACTCGAAAAGTCACATCGAGAAAACAAATCACGATATCCAAAACACGAAAATAGGCTTTCATAAACCTGTGGCTCTGATACCAATAAAATTGTCATGCCCCAAAAGTACACATGCCCGTGGATATGAACGATACTCCCTTCTGACAATCACAAATACAATATGATATGAGTCTACAAAACTCATATCCTAACACAACCACGTAGAATAAATAGTATAAACCAAATAGAGTAAGAAAATATAAGGTCTGCTCTACCTTTAAATCTAAACACATAACTGCAAGCTGGCCCAACTTAATACACTAAATACATAACTAGAGAAAACCAAAAGTCCATATACGACTTAATTATTACAATGCTAGTACAATAAATAAATACGGAAGAAAAACTAACCAAAACAGAAAGGAGAAAATCGTAGCTCGATACGAATGGGACGGTGTGGGCAGATATCTTCCAAGCGACCCAATCAACAATTACCTGCTAACCTAGAATCAATAATGGAAGGCAGGGGTGGTGAGTACAAAAGAGATACTCAGCGGGTATAAGAAGAGAGTGCATGAACAATAAAGTATACAGGGATTCAAAGGTATACAGTCTCAAAGGAGGAATATGCTCACCAACTAGAAGTACACATGTATGCATCTACTACACCATCACCTTACTCAACTCCACACAGTATCATGAGAAGTAACAGGTAATAGATATCATGGGTATAACATCTCATATGCATGTCTCAGTGCAAGTATCAGAATTCAATCAACATATGTGGGAGCCATGCTCCACGATAATAAATCATCATATGTTGGAGCAACGCTCCACCACAATAAATTACCATATTTGGGAGCAATGCTCCACCACAAGAAAACATCATATGTGGGAGCAACGCTCCACTATAATAAAACATAATATGTGGGAGCAACGCTCCACCACAATGAATCATCATATGTGGAAGCAACGCTCCATCACAATAAATCACCAAATGTGGGAGCAACACTCCACCACAAGATATATAGATGACCAAGACACCTAGCTCGTTAGCTATGAACTGCGTGAGAACCACTCTACCACATATAGCCACGTAGGTAGTGCGAAATGTCAGGATCCCTGTCTGCATGGGAACTGCCCAACCACATATAGCCACGTAGGCAGACAGGAGGTAGCTATCTAGCTACAGGCTGCATGAGAAATGCTCTATCACGGTAGCCTCGCGGGCAGCAAAGCATACAATCCCTATCTCGGAGAGGAAATCTCAACTCATCCACAGATCGGATGCATACAATCAAGCAATAAGCAAATAGTAGCATGACTACAATGCTCTCACACCCGAAGGGAGAAGTCATCGCTAGCATGCATGCATCGTCATGATGCTACGACTCACTCAATAAACCTAATGGGAGACATAATTGGTAGCATGTATGCATCACCATGATAAGTAGGATACAACCAATCCTACTATCGTATATGTCTATCTATGTAATTTACACAACTACATCCATCACGATATACCAATCATAATACATGCCACACGCGTGCTTATAACCACAAATCAGACATGATAGCTATTAACATGATACGTCATCTAGAATGCATATCACACACATGTCTACACCTACAATCATACACATATGACACATGCTACAATATCAAGGGTATAAGCCACACACGTGTCCACCACACAATCAAAAATATTCAATAAATGTTACATCATTATTGGTACACGTCACACACATGTCATCCTCAACAAAACATGAATAATGTATCATATCCTCATTATCCAATGTATACGCCATACATGCATATACAACTACATGACATGAATAAACTAAAACTAACATGTGAACAAAAACACATGTCACACGCATGTCAAACAACTATATGATTACTCAAACATAAACATGTTCTTATTGTGCACACCACAAACGTTACACACTTCAGGATATAAAATCATAGAGACTGCATAGAAATAAATCGAGTGTCTCAAGTACAAGCGATCAAGTATCAAAACTCATGTAGCATGTGAATAGAGTCAAAGTATATATGGCTACTATATCATGCACTAAGATCAATAACTATAAATGAGAGCAAGGGAAGAAATACCTGCCTCCAAACTAGATCGTGTCGAAGAGTCCTCAACTCCAAGTACCCGTCCCAAATCAATGTCCTGCGTCATAGAAACAAATTCAATACCAAGATCTACTATAATACGAGCAATGAACTCTAATCCACATAGGGGTTTGTTATCCCAATCCAATTAACTAAACCCCGACATAAGTTCATTATCAAACCTAATTGCTACTAATATAAGGTAATCCAATCCACCATTAACCCTAGAATTTAGATCTCACTTAAAGCTTTATGATGTAGTTATACAAGGTCAACACTTCTTTAAATCGAATCCTCCATCCATTAAATACAAAACTACACTAATCATTAGATTTAATTCCAACCCACAACTTCAAGATAACCTAAGCAAACACAAACCAACCCCAAATTCAGAATTACAACACAATATATATACTTGGTAATGGTGGTGGCCAGAGGTAGGGAGTATATGGCCGGAACAAGCACTAGTCGGAGCTAAATTGGCTGAAATAATCTATATCAAGATAGCACTACACATATCAACCCCCAAAAAATGTCAAACCAACTCAACTATCACCAAAACACCTTACCCTAGCTTGAGTAGCTATCAGAGAAAGAATCTGCCGGAATAATACTGTAGAGTGGCTGGTCGATCGAAATCATAACAACAATATTTGAAATGGCCAAAAGAACAAATCCAACCAACAATCAAGAGATAAATCACCCCAAAATTCATCACTAACTAAATCCTTACCCTTATTGGTGATGGTTGGCCGGAGTAGTGACGACAGCATCAGGACTAGATCTAGTTGGAGGAAAGGTAGATGGGGCAAAGACTTGACTGACCAATTTTGGTCGGAGTCGTATTAGGCACTCTTGTGGCTGGCCGACGATGCTGGGGTCGTCAATAGGACTACAACCGATGGTGGTGGCTCCAGTGAGATGGCTTCTAGATTCGGCTGTCGTGTGGAGAGATTTGGCTAAGAAGATCGGAGAAGAGGGGAGAGCTACTGTGGTGGTCGGAAATTCAACCTAGTAGTGACAGCCAATCTCCAGAGATGCAAAGGAATCGGAGCTTGGCCACTCCGATCAAATTCTGACCATGGCCAGTGGCATGGGATGACAGGCGATGAGGGTGGCAACGACCGATGACGCTGTAGCTTGGCCTTGGCTATGGGCGACGATGGTAGTTGGCTACGTCTAATGGCGTCGGGAATAGAAGGAGAGTAAAGGAAATCAGGTAAAGAAATCAGGGCCCTCGCCTCTCTAGTCACGATCTAATCTCGGTGGTGGAAATTGGGCAGAAGGAAGAGAAGGGAGGCGATGAACTCAATCGGGGCAGCACCGACGGCTGTAGTGGCCGGAGATAAGGGCAACACCGGCGGCAATGAGGCGGCAATGACGGGTGAGGGAGAGCTAAGCCGCGGCGACGGGTGAGGGAGAGCTCGATGGCGGTGGCAAGTGAGGGAGATCAGGAGAAGAGAAGGGGGGGGGCAATTTTTGGGGATGAGTAACTTAGGTTTTAATTTATAACTTAGGTTTATTTAATTCAACCTAAGGTTAATCAAAATAATCAACTCCCACTTAATTGATATTTCAAACAGGCTTTCTAAAAGCCTAATATCTATATCCCCTTAAACTCGTCATATTAACTCTAATTAAATCCAATTTTTTTTTAAAAAAAATTCTCAAAAAATTCTATAGGCTTATTTCTCGATTAACATCCATTATTTTTTTATTATTTTTTTATCATATTTAACAGTTATTCTATTTTGTTGCTTGTTTGTCCATTTGTTTTGGTGTGTTAGAATGTTTGTTGTTGTACGTTTTGAATGTTTGTTGTTTTTTTTGGAAGAAGAAATCTGTTGAAAAAATGTTAAGTTTGCTACAAATTTTGCAACGAAATCTGTTGGTTGTAAAAAATTTCAATTTGTGATGAAAATACATTTCATTGCAATTTTTTTTTGCGATGAGTAAAATTTCATGCCAAATTAGCGACGAATTTCTATTTTCGTAGCTAATTTTGCAATGAATTTTGCGACAAAAATATATTCATTGCAAATTTTGAGAAAAATTTCTATTTTTTTGTTGCAAAAAATTGCGATGACTTAATTGTGATGAAAAAAGTTTTGTTGCAAAATTCGTCGCAAAAAAATTTTGCAACGAATTTTTCTCAGATTTTCATCACAAAATTCGTTTCAAAAAGCTATTTATTTTGTAGTGCCAAAATTGGGAAATAAAGTGCAAATGTTGTTATGATATTACTTAAAGAGGTGCTCTATAAAGTCTAACTATCTCTTTGCAATAAAACTTTACCTTATGATTTAGTGAATTTGCCTTAATAAATGAGCCAAAATTTTCAAATAGTCCACTATCTTTCAAATATTATTTTGATCTTCGTTTGGCATAGAAAATCTCCAAGTAAAGTCCAAGGCGAAGTGCTCCCATTTCCACACTAGTGTAATGATTCTTTATAATAATTATTGCATTACAAATTTAGCAATGTGACTCTTCATCCCTCTCTACAATTATTCCTTTACTGCATGTTACTCTAGTAGACACGACCTACATTGAAATTTTAGTGTCCTATCCTTGTTTCAACTAAAATTGGTTTACTCCTTGGTGACCTCCTTAACTAGTACTAACAAATATGAGTCTTTTAACTAACAAATTATGGTATGGTCTACTAATACTAAGTGACTAGGGTAGCCAATACAACTCATTGAGTTTAGTTAACTTTCAACAAATCGAACCCAAAGAATTATGTATCAATTTAGCAATTGTTTTTTCTATGACAAGCCATTAAATCTCGGGATTTCCTACTTAACTGCAACCATATTTTCTTTTATTGGATGATAGTTAATGGTGGATTTATAATCCTTTAGCATCTCAAGACATTTATGTTGACTCAAGTTTTAACACTAAGTAAAAAAATATACGTTAATCTTTTGTGCTGTGATTAATTAATATCTCAAATTTAGCATTGTGTAAGTCGCGTAAGTGTTGAGTCAAGTTCTAACACTATGCAAACTCTAAATCATGCACCAAATAATTTTAGTGTAATCTTTCTATTGGTGTGACAATTGTTTGTATAATCGTTCTCAAGTCAAGGTTGACCAAATTGACCAAGCTCAGGTTGATTCGAGTTTGAGTTTCGATGTTTGATCAATACGTTAGTAATAAGTCAATACAAAAAGGACATTTTGCAATGAATTTTAAAAAAAAATCTTCGCAAAATGAATTTACGACGAAATATTTTTTGTCACAAAAAAGCATCACCAAATTCTGTGATGAAATAATGTAAATTCGTCGCAAATTAGTGACAAAATATTTTTTTCTATGAAAAATTCATTGCAAATTTGCTACAAAAAAATAATTTGTTTCAAAAATTTTAAAAACTCAAATCTGTGATGAAAATGATTTTCGTCGCGGATTTGCGATGAATCATTTTTCATCGTAGATTTGCGATAAAAATAGATTTTCATCAAAAATCTATGACAAAAACCATTTTCATCATAGATCCGCAATGTAAACCATTTTCTATCGCAAATTTGCGATATAAAGTGATTTGTGATTTTTTTCCGACGAATCCATTTTCGTCGCAAAATTGACCTTTTTTTTCACAGAATCTCCTCATTTCTACATTTTATCATTATACAAATCACAACACAATCTGGATTACAAATGTCACACCCCAAGAGTATATTTGTCTGCCAAATAGAACAGTACCCCCTAGTGACAAATCTGATATAACATGATACGCTGCAAATATTGCAAAGATAAGAAAACAAAAGCAAGATATATATATATATATATATATATATATATATTACGGTAAAAGTAAATGATTTGCATGTGTGCATGACTTCTAAATTTCTTTTAAAATCTAAAAGAGGAAAACAATGAGAAGAGACAAATATCAAATAACATATACTAAAGAAAACCAACTCAAAACCAAACCGTAAAGAAAACGGAAAATGAACTATCTCGAAATAACATGGGACCGGCAGCCAGGACCTTTGAGTGATAACATATCCTCTAACTGCTAACCTGGAAATGAAAGAAAAAGCAAGGATTAATGAGTACAAAATACTTAGCGGGTAAGAAAGATAGTACATGAACTAAGTGTAAGGAGATTAAAGGAAATACAATCTCAAAGGTAATATCTATCAATCACGATAAGAGTAAGAGCATAATCAAACTATATATACTAACCTGATCAACCGAGTGTAATACCATGAATAATAGTAAGTAAAGATCAGTAACGGTATTGCTCGCAACAACATGAGCAACATATAACATTATAGAACAAGTATGCAAAAGACATATGCAATGGTCACTGTCAGCACACAACTCCAACTACCACTACTTTGAGTGGCCGAGTGGGAGGACTTGACAAGTAGCTATCTAACTACTGACTGCACTCAACTCCAACTACCACTATACCGAGTGGACGAATTAGCAGTCACTGCACACAACTTTAGATACCACTACTCCGAGTGGACAAGTGGGCAATTAAAATATATCATAATCACTGACGACTCTCTCAACCATGAATGGGACAATGGTCGACAGGATATACTAATGGTCACTGACAACTCTCTCAACCACAAATGGAAGACAATAGTCAACAGAAAATACTAATAGTTGCTGACGACTCTCTAAACAACGAATGGGAGACAATGGTCGACAAGACGTATACAATGCAATGATAATTAAATAGTAAACAATCACATATATAGGAGTAGATAATCTCTATGCAACCGTAATACAATCATATCCAACATTAGAACTCTACAAGCTCCACTATCGTCTAATTTCACTGACATATAGGCACATGCCTAAATAACCGACATGGTTCTGGTAGATTACTCGCTATCCTACACTGCGGTATGGTCTTACCAACATATAGGCACGATCCTAAATAACAAATAGGGCTTAGTAGGATACTCAATATCCTATTCTACGGTATGATTTTACTAATATATAGGCACAAGCCTAATAGCCAACAAGGTCTAGTTAAAATATCTCAACTATACTATAGTATGGTATCACTAACATCTATGCACGAGTCTAAGTAAATAACTATACTACGGTATGATATCACTAACATATAGGCACAAGCCTCAGTATATAACTACAATGGTATAAATGTGCGAACACAACCCTACATATTAGATCAACCCATGTATGAAAACAATTAAGATTGCATAGATATCAAATAGAATAAAACAAGATCAACCAACTAAAGTATCAACCTTAAGATACAATATCGAGTAGTGTCAAGATAAGTAACTACTACGTAAATAATGCTAATAAAAGGATCATGCACTAAGATCAATAGAACTATAGAGGCCAAAGCAGGAACTACCCACCTTTATTTGTAGAATATCATAATCATCTTCACGTCCGAGGGTCTGCCTCATGCTTAACTCTATAAGTAAGTTATACATAAAATCTAAGAATCTATGATCAATGAATCAATCTTTTAATTCATTAACAATCTTATTAATTAATCAATTATTCATCGTGTTATTAGTTCAATATTTGACTACTAATTAATAACCCGATTAACTCTACTTGACATCCAATCAGTTATAAGTTGAATTAATACTTTAAGTAACCTTAAGTGAATTAATTAATCACTAACCATTAAATCTTGTGCTAATCCCTTGATATCCTATTGACTCATTAGATTAATTGTCAATTCATAATTAACAAATCAATTAATTCATTAATCCTTTAGTTATCCCAATAATGTTTAATTGATTTATCAATAACTCTACTTAATTAATACTTATCATTATCATCCCTTTTAATCAATTAATCAAGGACATGTTATTTAAATTCTCCTACCCAATAATAACGTGATCAAAATCGTTAATCATTCTACAAGGTTATTATTTAGCCAAGTTAATAAATTAGCCATTAGTTAATCACCTAATTTATCAATAATTAAATCAACCATTTAAATGGTAACTCATTTAACTAACACTACAATTAATCAATTAATCAAATAACCTTTAGTTAATAGTAATTAGTCATCTAATTGAATACTGATTAAATCAAATACAAACTAAGCATTAAATTAATTAATACTGATTAATCATCTAATTCACCTTGTTTAACTATCTACTTCATAAAAGAAACTTTAACTGAACATAAATCAACTAATTTAATCAACCATTAATTCATTAATTAATGAATAATTAAAATCCGCAAATTAACTTACCGTTATCTCTCTTCTCCTTCCTCTTCGACGGCGTTTACCGACTGTTGATTGTGGCACAGGGTCGAGTTGCTACAAGCGGCCGATGATGGCCACTATAGTAGCATCAACCGGGGCAGCCATAGTTGTCACACCCCGGAAGTATAATTATCCAATGAAACGAACGGTACCCCCTAGTGACAATATGATAGAATAACTTGGTATAAGTCCACATGACTTACACAAGACAAATCTACGCAGTTAATAATATCCAAATAACTCAATCAAGATATAACACAACAAACCAAAATGAAGATAACAAATAAGGTGCGTGTCGGCATGACTTCACTTCACAACAAAAATTCCAAAACAAATACCAAACAGGATTCCAAATCCACAACACAATTCACTTATTACAACTTAAGTGTAGAAACAAAATGAAATAAAGTGAAAGTAAAAATAAAATGTGAAAAACCCTCCATGAGTTGCAGGACAGGCGGGCAAGATATTCCGGCGACAATATAGATAATCTATCTGATACCTGAAGAAAATAAACACAACAGAAGAGTAGTGAATCCAAATGACTCCGCGGGTATAAGAAAGATAGTGCATGATAAATTTAACAGTAAGGGATCAAGGTACATACATTCTCATGGGATGAACTCCACCATGTATATATGACCAAGTTCTATCCATATGATCAACTCTGCAGATATATAACCCAACATCTCCAACTAACATAACAATACTATTAACTATTCTAATACAGTCCAATATTAGATATAAAATCTAACTCCAACTTATGCGAGCTATCACAAACATAGGTGAGTCATATATATATATATATATATATCGAGTGCACAATCAACACATGCAAGTGCAACAGAAGTCAAATGCATATGCAATACACATCAAATGCATATGCAAAGCATGGTCACTTCGACGTAACCCTCCAACTACCATGACATCTGTGTGACCGAGAGGAGCGGGACAGTGACACTGATCGCACTTCAGCTACCACTACTCTGAGTGGCCGAGTGGTCAGAATGTAGGGTAACTATCTAGCTACAACAAGAGGTCTCTGTCTGCACGAAGCTCCAGCTACCACTACCTAAGTGGCCGAGCGGCACGACAAGACAAACAGCTCCACTCCAGACACCACTACCTAAGTGGCCGAGTTGGTAGGAACATGACTGACAACTCTCTCGACCACAAGGGAGACAATGATCGTGCATGCAGCTACAACAAGAGGTCTCTGTCTGCACGAAGCTCCAGCTACCACTACCTAAGTGGCCGAGCGGCACAACAAGACAAACAACTCCACTCCAGACACCACTACCTAAGTGGCCGAGTTGGTAGGAATATGACTGACGACTCTCTCGACCACAAGGGAGACAATGATCGTGCATGTAGGTGGTATGCAGTTCATAATGAAATGAGCATCACACATAAGCAAACATCACATATAGGTATATACCATAATACAGTATAATAAACTCACATAGGGCAGACACCTGTGAAACACACCATGCACATGTGTAACGACCTACAATGCACGCCATACACGTATGCACCAGATAGTAATATCTATCCAGAATAAAACAATATAAGCATCACATGAAGTAAATACCTATGAAACACACCATACACGTGTGTAACGACCTACGATGCATACCATACACGCATCACCCAACTGCGATACACACCATACACGTGTGTACCACTACCAATCATGGATAATCAAAAGAATGATACTGAATGGATAGCATAATAGACTAATTCAAGATCAAGCATCTAAGCATCCAAAGCAGGAAATGACTTAAATAGATTTAAGGTAATCAAAACTACCTATCAAGTCTATAATATTTATGCACTAAGTTTAAGGTTTTAAAAGAGACAAGGATAGAAGTACCCACCTCAATATAGATCGTGCCAAATGTCTTTAGATCCGATGCTCAGTCTCAAATCTAGATCTTATAGGTATCAATACTAAGACCATATAAATACTAGACCAATACGAGTACAAAACTCACCTAATCAACCCCCCATATATCTAGTACTTAATTGATGAACTTATTTCCACATCTAACAATAATATGAATCTATAAACAAAACTAGTTTTAATCCCTAACAACCTGAAATTCATTGCCCAGGTCAATTAATTGCTATTATGGTGGCTGGATCAGAGGAGAAGATGGCTGGCAACTGCTAAATTGGCCGGAACAAAGGGGTAACTGAAGCAAGAATAGAGGCAACAGTGGACAGATATTGGCCTGTTCTGTGACTGACCGACTAGCCATGCCAAAGTGGCCGGATCTGAACTCCAATAGTGGCCGGAGATGGCCAGATCTGGAGTGACTGCAACACAGGGTGGCTGGCGGTCTTGTATTTGACCTCGCTGGCCAATTTTGGCTGGAGTAAATCTGGGGAAGATTGGCAACTGGTCAGTGACGCTGCGGTGGCTAGATTTGACCTAAGTAGCCAATTTGACCGGAGCAAAGGAAATGGGGCTGGCCGGCGGAGATCTCCAGAGAATAAGGAAGATCGGCCTGGCCTCTTCAATCACGATCTTCGTATTGTGCCCAGCGGTGGTCGATGAAAGGGGTTGGCTGTGTTCGGCCTAGCCAATGAGAGCAATGGTCGGTGATCGTGTCGGGGAGGAAAGGGCGCCAGAGTGAAGCTGAGGCGATCAACCGGGCTGCGTCGGTAGTGCCTACAGTGGTGGATCGACTGTTGTGCTCGTGGGAAGAGGGAGAGGAGAAGGGGCGGCGGTGAAAATCGAGGGAGGTGAGAAGGAGAGGGCTCGGGAGTTTAAGGATATAATTAGGCAATTAAAACTTAAGTTTTTAATAATTAAACCTTAGGTTTCTCTTTCTATTTTAAACTTAAGTTAATTAAACCAATTAACCCCCAATTAAATTGGTATTCTAAACAACCCTTATAAGCCTATAATTTTTATCCCCTTAAAGATGTCATAAAAATTTGGTTTTCCTCACAGAAATTTACTAAAAATTTCCAATAATTATTTGTTGAAATGCATGAAGGTGGTATATTATTTTTATTATTTTATTTATCATATCTTACAACTATAGTTTACTCTTTTATCACAGTGTTTCAATGCATGAAGGTGGTATATTTCGGAGGTACTCGATATTTTCTCTCAAATAATATTGGTGTATCTACCTAAACACGATGCCTACTTTCAAGGTAGCCTTACTAAAGCGATCACTTTCTTAGAGAGGCTCCTGTCATGATGCCTCACGATTCTCTAGGTGTTATCTCCTACTTCGTGATATTGAATCAGGGTAAAACTATTAAGCTCTATGATAGTCAATAGTGTCCTCGAGAGGTTTAGGATTACTTTCATGAACAAACTCTTAACTCTCAGTCTTTATGGGTTGAAAAATTAAGTTCACCTCTTGGTCCTTACCTGTATCCCTATGGTATAAAAATGCATGCTAGTGTTGTAGTTATGTATGTATAATAAAGTCGGATCATGAATCTGTTGGTGCAGGGAGCACCAGAATCAGACCTATGTTTTGATGTTGTCAAAGGATCATAGTTAAGTCTCATTGTTATCTGATGAACTAATCCAGTGTGCATGATCTCAACTTTGAAAGCCCTAGTATGTCTGGAGGACTCGATACTAGGCAAGGAAGTCTCATCAGATCGTGGAACCAGGCAGGAAGTCCAGATGGGTCTAGAGGACCTGACATCTGGCAGGAGGATTCGATAGGTCTGGAGG
>JBBUKS010494656.1:0-14941 GCA_038050645.1 Hedychium gardnerianum
TGGATTGATTGTTTGGCTTGTCAAAACTACACAGGTATGCTCAGAATGGTTTGTCAGATGAAGCCATTAAATTATTTCACACCATGAGGAAGAAAGGGATTGAACCTGACAAAATCACAATTGTAGGTGTTCTATCAGCTTGCGCTTCGGTTGGGGCACTGGAGCTAGGCATGTCCCTTGATGAATATGCGTCAAGAAATGACCTATATAATAATGTTTATGTCGGAACAGCTTTGGTTGACATGTATGCAAAATGTGGAAATTTAGGCCGAGCTATGGAAGTCTTCGAAAACTTGCCTCACAGGAACCTATTCACATGGAATGCTATCATCTCTGCGTTTGCTTTCAATGGGCAAGGCGAAGAGTCTATTTCATTGTTCTCCCGGATGCTTGCCGATACGCAAGGGCTTCTACCTGATGATATTACCTTTATAGGTTTACTTTCGGCATGTGTACATTCAGGCTTAGTTGATGAAGGTCGTCGTTGGTTTGGTCTCATGCAGTCAAAATATGGAATTGTTCCAAAGATTGAGCATTATTCCTGCATGGTCGACCTTTTTGCACGTGCTGGACTATTGGAAGAAGCATGGGAGTTCCTGGAGAAAATGCCTCAAAAACCTGATGCAGTTGCCTTAGGAGCTATGCTCAGTGCTTGTCGCTATCACAAGAATGCGAAAATAGGAGAGAAAATTGCCAAGATGATCCTTGAATTGGAGCCTTCAAACTCAGGAAACTATGTCATTTCTTCTAAAATGTTTGCAGGCTCAAAGAGATGGAAGGATTCAGCCAGGATGATAGTGCTAATGAGGGAGAGGGGCGTAGCGAAGACTCCTGGTTGCAGCTGGATCGAGGTCGGTGACCAAGTCCATGAATTCCATGCAGGTGACAGGCTGCTTCTCAGAGCTACAGAGATTTTTGATACGATTGACTTAGTAGTTGATGAGATGAAGATGGAAGGTTACACTCCAAAGATTGACTAAATTAGCTGGTATAGACCAATACATGTAGCAACTGCTCTTTCGCGAGAGGGAATACTCAGGTTTTAGCCATCCTAGAAATTT
Source organism: Hedychium gardnerianum (assembly GCA_038050645.1). Taxonomy (NCBI): domain Eukaryota; kingdom Viridiplantae; phylum Streptophyta; class Magnoliopsida; order Zingiberales; family Zingiberaceae; genus Hedychium; species Hedychium gardnerianum. The sequence goes on from JBBUKS010494656.1 coordinate 1,062, forward strand.
TTATCTGAAGGAATATTATCTATTTGGATAGCTTAACTGAGCTAACATTTAACCTAGGTTCACAATTACAGGATTAAGGATGAAAAATGAACACTATTCGTACTCTTACACTAAGGAGCTTCATGAGCTAGGGTCGCCGATACAGAATCTTGCATCTTTATTAGTGAGCATGCCTGAAAGAGTTGCAGAGCAACGACTGATGTGGAATTACTCTGATTATGTAAATTATAGAGGTAGCTGCTATGCTACAAGTCGTTTGACATCAAAGAAAATTGAAGCATACCTGAAAGGCTTGAAACTGATGGCTGCAACCCTTGAAATTCTAACTTCTGTTGTTGCTAATGATTCAGAAAAATCTCCTTGCTCCTTGACTTGGATAAACATCATACTTGCGATCACATTCTTCGACGTTGCAACTTGCAAGTCCGTCTCGGAAATCAGATCCACTACTTACCCAGGTACTTTTGTGCAAACTTAATAGAGATTATAGTCCTTTTTTAAATGCTGTCTATGGCGTAACTGATACAATGTTGCTTATACTTTTAGAAGGATCCTAAACCTTACATAAGCCAAGATGGCCTGATACAATGTCGCTTCAATTAGAAACTACTTATCACCATCAAGCAAGCACCTGTCACATATTTGTAGTTCTCTAACTACATTTTGCTGAGTAAGCTGCAATGTGAGTCTCCAATTCTGGGGATTTCTAACTTCATTGGAGATGCAAGGACACCATCCATGAGTTCCGCAATCATGCTTACTGATACGACCGCTTTTGCCGCCGAGGAAATTCTAAGCAGTATGGAAACGTATGAGCAATCTCATGCAGACAAATGGTGTGAGGGAGTGGTTTCTCAAGGCCATAGATTTTGGTTTTGTAGTTATTTGTATTCATTTTATCTTTAACAGTGTTATAAACTTGTAGAGTATTTTGATATTAAGAGTTTTGATGTTTCTCAAAAGGTCAACCTAAGTTTGCATTGTTTTTTTTACATATATAGATATCCAAATCTTACCACCTCTAAGTTTGCATTGTTGGATCAGCAATAGTTGAACTTGATTTTTTATTTTATTTTGATATTTATCAATTCTTGCAGCACCTTACTACAGCAGTAGAATTTAGGTTTAGTTTTTAAATAATTATTAGCATATTAGAAAATAAAAAATTAATGAATTCATTCCTAAAATATTTAATTAAAATATTCTAGAATATATTTTATAAAAATACTAAGGATATAATAGTGATTTTGTAGTTTTGATTTTAAATTTCAAATATAATTAATTCCTAATTAATCTAATTTCGTTTTTAACTTACAAACTTCGATTTTTTTATTTATCAAACATGGGATCCCAACGTCGACTATAAAAGCGTCGTCTACTACTGGCGGCAAGATGGAAGGGATGGAGAACGGCGAGGAGCTGGAAACCCTAGTACGAGACTTCGATCGGATCTACCAGGTAAGCGCACGGCTCGAAGTGCCTCCCTTCTCTTCTAAGTCGGGATCTCCTTCCTCGCCGGTTGGTAGATCGGGCTGTCCGAATCAAATAAGGGTTTTTGATCTGTCATGTCCAAGTTCTCGATCGCATTTGTTAGGTCATTTTACTCTCGATATTAGTTAGCGGTTCGTTTGATGACTGGTAATCGAATGAAGACAAAAGGGTGCAGAAGGTGGTTGGTGGTTCTAAAGATGAAGAAGAATATATGAAGAAATGGGCACTTGAAATTTTCTTCTGATGGATGGCGAATGGCAGTATCACATGTTTGTTGCTTGCATTTTTCATGGACAGGGATACAATGATGCGCTTTTGGAGATTCAGTCATTGAAGATGAGTTGTAACTGTGAAGTCATGAAACGCGAAGCTCTTGAAGCCACTTGCGATGATTTTAAAGCAGGTCGAGTATGTGATTAACTCAGTACGACTTTGCAAATTCACATGTTACTCCAGTAGGAACTAATAAATGCTTTTGGTTGCAAACTTTAAATGTTAAGTTTTCCTCATGATACTAGATTTTGCTAAATACTGGCATTGACTTTACCTGAGCCATTTTATATCTTAGATATAATTTTAAACAATATTTACTTCACTTGCGCTACTTAATAAATGTGTTTGATTTTTACTAATTTGATAGGAAAAAGTGGCAACATTAGATTTTAAGATTCCCTCATGATACTAGATCTTGTTAAATACTGGCATTGACTCTACCCAAGCCACTTTGTATTTCATATGATTTTTAACAATATTCATGTTGATATATAGCAGCTATCATTTTGCTTATTGCTACAAATTTTGGAAATTTGTTAAGATGGCTTTGGTGCAACTTTAAGAGAAAGCTCTTTATACTATTTTTATATGCTGGCCAATACCATGTCGATATCAACGTGACAGTATCTGGGGCTCCATGCCACGCCACTGATTTGATTCCAGTTGTAACTTGTTTGTGCACAGTGCCACAGTATATCATCCATGTAGTAGACACTGATACTGCTATTAATCATATATGCAAAAAGTATTTGCTGCACTTAGCTGTGCTATTTTACAGGTCTGATTCTACTTATAGTGGTGTCCGCAATATATTATCCATGCACTTATACCGTTACTTTTATCAACAATATATAAAACTTGTTTGCTGCACTTTAATCTTGTGTTTGTTTTCAATACTTTTCCCATAATAATGCAAAGTGATCGCTTCATGCCAACATGCTTTTATTAGATAAGAATTAGTTGTGCATTTGGAGACCATGTATATGTAGTTTTCTCAAGTAGGGGTTTTATCCTGTACGAATATTATTTGGTGCTAAGATCCTCATGCAAAGCATGGCAATGTTTAATATATTCTATGGGATGGACAGAAAATGAAAAGTTAAGAAAGTCACATCATGAATCTTGGAGCAAATTTGTTGATGAGGTATGCTTTTGCTCCTGATGCATTCATTAAATGCTAATGATATATATTATTCTTTAATTTAGTTATTTGGTACTTTTGCCAAATGCGCTACCAAATATCCTAATTTTTGGATTAGTTTAGGTGTTTGGTATTTCTGTAAGGCTAGATACGAGGAAGTATTTTTTTTAAAAAAAACAAGTGTCCTTTAATGTTCTAGCATATGTATAAAGCTAAGGTGTATTCTGAATTAGTATTATATAAAAAAGCATTAACTTAGTAGAAGATGTCTCTCGATAAAATTATGACTTACAACTTCTCTTACCAACAAGGTGAGAAAGAAAAAGAGTAGTAGTAGAAAGATGCTTAGGTGCAAAATAATATAAACCTTGATCTTTCACACACCTTGCATAAATTGTTCCTTGGAATAAAAGCAAATGAAAGTTCTTTCAATGGAAATTTTGGGGCATTATCTGCCGGTGATTGAAAAGTCAGAAAATGTGAATAATTAAAACAATCACAAAATAAAGTGGGATGATTGAAAATTCAGAAGTTAAAGAGGCTAATTGTAAGCCGTGTGTCTTCACTGACAAGACATGTATGACTCATTTGAATTATGCACTTTCTATTAGTATATTCAGTGTTAAGTTATCAAAATCAAATTAATTTACAGCTCAATCTTATTGAGCTTGGGTACTTGTTCTAATCCTTTTTTGGTTTGAGAGGAAATGTAGTAACCAAATTTGTCTGGAGGTTCTGTTGTATTGTTTGAAATGGGAAGACCATTCTTACTATCAGTTAACATGAAAAAGACAATAGAAGTTCAAAAATCTTGTATTTGGTCACATCGTCATATAAGGGAGCAAGGCTAATAGTGAAAAATTATGTTAGAATGCTTACTCACTTTGTTATCTTAATTTTTTTTCAACTTATTTTAATATCTACTGTGGTTTTATGAACCTTGAGGATTTCCTGGTGGTCACCAGGATTTACCGAATTACCCTCATAAAAGGTATTTTTCTTCTGAAGCTAGATGGCATATCGCGCAAAATGCCAAAGGTTAACTGAGGAAATTAGGGAAGCAAATATCAAACTGCTCAGCCTAGGAGCTGTAAGTTTTTCAATCTCTTCAAATTATTTCTCTAAAATGTTCCCATCAGCTGAAAACATTTACCTTCATCAGGAACATGAAAAAATGATTGACATGCTTAAACAAGAGTACAACCAGAAAATTCACGATCTGGAGAAGCAAGTCAGGTAGGTTACAGTTTTAACTTTTTCTTGCATATACGGATGTCAACTAAAATTACATTGCAATCAGCTGCTCACTTGATAAGCAAGCTTCAGATCAAGTTTTGATAAATCAGTTTCAACGAGAATTGGTCACACATGAAACACATATAGAGATACTGACAGGCAACCTGGAAATGGTTACCTCTGATTTGCAATCTAAATGTATGACTAACTTCTAGAAATATTATTTAATTTCTGCAATAACACCTAATATTTCATAAAAAAATCTTTTCTTGAACAGATGATTCTGAGATCCTGGAATTAAAATCTCAGCTTCTGGCTGAACAGAATGCGAAAATTGATCTGCAAGTAAAGCTTCAGAATACAGAGAATGAATGTGAGTAGTATATAGTGAAAATAATGCATTTATTGTATTTCTTAGGAAAATCCAGTAGAAAAATATCATTAACATAATTGCATTAGTAAAAAAAACATCAGTGGTGGTCACAAGTCCAGTTGAAAAAAGATAGGATTCCATTAGCCTTCGAGAAGAAGCTAAAGATTTACGCGGTTTAGCCAAATAGTTAAAAGTCAATCTAAAGCAAATGTTTTATGTTTTAAATTATGGTTAGCATTGGATACAAACTGGCATTGCACTGGAAATGACATCTGCATTTTCTTTTCTAGTTGTTCCATTAGTTTTACTTTGTGCTTTTAAGCTGTTTATTATGTTGCTTGTGGTTAATGGAACGGAATTGATAGGGAATGTAATAAGCTTCTCTTAGGGCTCAGAATAAACAAGTAATAGAATAGGAATATTTGTTTTCAGATCGGTACATGGAATGAAATAGATGGGTTATTCTCAATCTTAGATTTGGTTCATAGAGATTTTGAAAGTAATTGACAAACAATATATTTACAATAATATTATGTTCGATCACACAAATTTGCTTGGCTCGCCCAACTAGTATGACTTGCCTGATTTTCTTGGCCACGGCTTAGTCCTCTTGTATTTGCTCTTCCACGGCCATTTCATCCCACCCGCACAAATATGTATTTCTTGGATGAAATAAGATGAGAATAGATATTCCTTAGAAATGAGATAAATGACTGTTACTTGAGACAAATATGAATAGTTAAGAACATGCTCAACATTGTTATTCTGAGCATATTTGTGTGATCCAACGTGGAAATTTTAGAATCCGTAAGAAATAAACTAACTGTACACCATTAATCTCCCAAACCACTAATGATCTTCTCGAATTCTTTGTTCCAGTGCAAATTATGAAACAGAAGCAAGAGAAGCAACAGAGAGATTCCATCTCGCTTCATCATGTAGAAACATTGAAGCAGAAGATCATGAGACTCAGAAAGGAAAATGAGTCGCTGAAGAGGCAAGCGGCGGCCTTGAACGACGATCACATATAATCATCCCATCAGGATTGCACACTGCCACAGCAGGTACTAGAACTACCTCCCCACTCTCTTCTACATGGAGATGGATGGTAAGCTCAGCATTGTTCAATACGATTTCTTAATCGAACTTGTTATAAAATGAAAAATACGATTCCATCTCCAGCTGCCAAAAATCTTGGCTTCACTCATTCGATGCACTGGCCTCGAAGGTTTATATCATTGCCATCACGAGCAGAGGATAAAGTCCAACTGAACCATTACTTGTGCCAACTAATATTATAGTTGCCTGTAATCTTGAATTTCAAGCTCGTGTTTCCTATAATTGCCTGTAATCTCCATTTAGTTTGGTGTCTGGTGTTTGTTGTCCGCGCCTGAGTTTGTTTTGTTTCAGTGGCCACCCTCGTTGCCCCATCTCGCCTGAGTTGGTTGCCATCTGTGGCCACCTCAACCTTCTTCTGTTTGCGGAATGACAGAGAAGGGAGGAGAAAATCTATTATAATATTCTAGATTTAACCTTGGTATTTTGTGCAAAATCAAAAGAGCGCTCTCAACGCTCATTTTTTTTTAATGAAAAGAGTGCCTCACTCTATCGACAAATTCATATAATTGTTCGATTATCCTTTGATATACTATTCTTATTTTTATCTTTTACCTATATTTTTCATTTAAATTTTAAATCGAAGTGTGTTGTAGTAGCTTTTTGAAATCATAAATATTATAATGCATATGTTCAAAAATATTTATATTACAACCGTTATGATTTTATAATTATTATAATATAAATTTAATTCCATTAATTTATTATTCATGTTGTATTAATTATGAAATCATAATTATTATAATTATTATAATAATTATAATTTTATAATTATTTTAGTAATTATAATTATTTTAGTAATTATAATTTTATAATTATTATATTATGGATTTGATTTATTCATTTAATATTCATATAATAGTAGTTAGAAATTATAATTATTATAATATATTTAATCGATATGATTTTATATTTATTATAATATATATTTGGTTTAGGATTTAAATGAAAAATATAATTAAGCGATAAAAATGAGAACAATGTAGTGGGATAGTAGTTGATGATTGTACGTGAGTTGCTGGTGGGGTGAGACATATGTTCAATAAAAAAATAAATCAAAGTGTAATTTGAAAAAAAAAAAATATGAGGGTTTCTTTAATTGATATAAGATATTTAGTTTATGATAACTAATTTTGAGATGGTTGATTTAATTCACGGGAGTTTTTTATTAAAAAAATGTAGTGTTGATAGTAAACATCTTATCAACTCAGCGTTTCAATCGTTTATTAAGAAAAAAAAGATTCGTTAATTAAGAGTGTCTTTAGATTTTTGCTTGGTAGTTTTAAGATTAATTGTAAATATTAATAAATCTCTTTCCAGTTCCCCTTTGCCCAATGAAGTTTGTCTCTGATAGAGATACAGAAGACCAAAGAAAAAGGAAGGCGTTGACGGGAATATGACTAGCGGACAAGGGTGTAAAGGCAAATATGAAATTGGCTTAAGGGCATCTCCAATTCATATATTAAAATATTAAATTTAATATAAAAATAATATCAAATCATTTCAGCTCATATATTAAATTTTTATATTAAAAATAATATAATAATATTGTATTATTCATTACACTGTATTTAATATATATATATATTTTTTTTGATGTATGAGTTGGAGTGATTTAATATTGATAATTAAATTATGAATAAAATAAATATAATATTTTAATAAATATTTTTTTTAATGTGATATGATGAGGATAGATTAAAATTAAAATTATATTTAATACTAAAATTATATTATTTTAATTAAATATAATGATTGTGGTCGAAGATGATTAAGGGGCAAACCGGAGGGCACGGATTAAAATATGGCCAGTGCGAGGTTCTAGAAGCAAATATAAAAGACATCTCCACGGGAGATCGCTAAAAGGACCCTCTCTCTCACTCTCTCCGCCCTTTCTTTCTCGTCCTTGCTCTCGATCGCGGTCGATTAGGTTTGGTGCTCCTGGTTATTTCTTTTTCTTCGAAATTGCTTTCTTCGATTGGTGGTTTTTTTATTGGCGTCTTATAATTACTTCTTATTTAGGCGGTGAATTTGATCGTAGATTTATTTTTTTGCTTCGGTTTGGATCGGACGCCAACTTGAGCATGAAGAGATCGATTGAGGATCTGGATCTCTCTCCAGGCTAATAACTTCGATCCCTGTAATTGGTTCGTTTTTGTAGAATTTCTCTCTTCTGTCTTGGTTGGGAGATTTGGAAGAAAGATGAGTTATTTGCATTCGATTAACGGTGCTCAAGCCAACGGTGCACCAGTTAGCGGTGGAGGACTCAGGTATTATTATTACTATTATTTTCAATTCGATTGTCTTCTTTCTCGATAAGCTTGTGTTTGGCCTTCTAATTTTGACGGTGACGCTTGTGGTAATGTTTGTACGCAGTATTAGCTTTCCGTTTATCGAGTGGATCCGTTACCCTCTTTTAACGCAAGAGATTTCCTACGTTTGATGTCGTACGGGTGGATCTTTGCTTCCTGCTCCCATTGGCATTCTATGTTTTGAGTTTTTTTAATTCAAGGCTAATTTTTGTGATAGCATGTATTCCCGTGGAATCATTAGTTTAAGTTTCTCTGTACAAGTAGATTGAGGAACATGCAATGAATCCATCATGTATTTGCAAATTGTGAACTATGAGTTAGACTATATGGGTCACCTTATATGGATGTAGTAATGCTTCACGATACCATGAGAACTCATGTTTGTTTCTTTCATAACAGTCAAAACTTGAAGTTCAGTTATGGATATGCAAGCTCTCCAGGTAAAAGATCTTCAATGGAGGACTACTATGAGACGAGAATTGATTGTATAGATGACCAAATTGTAGGCTTGTTTGGTGTATTTGATGGTAAGAGTTTCTCTGGTTCTGCTTTGTATTAACTATTCTGTTTGGTGTAGTATCCTCTTTTCTTAGTTTTTTATTTAGTGGAAAAAGTTTGAAAATGCTTGCATGAATATCCTTAATCATGTCTCTTTCTATACATCTTAAATAGGATTTTTTTTTTTTTTGGAATTCTTATACATTCAATGCCTTGATGCCATTTTTTTTTTTATCGTAATTGTATGATGTGCAGGTCATGGTGGTGCACAAGTGGCAGAGTATGTTAAAAAAAACCTTTTCAGCAATTTACTTCAACATCCCAAGTTCATTAGTGATATCAAGTCAGCTCTAGGTGATGCTAGTTTGCTTTTGTTATGTGAGGATATTTAAGATAGAGAATCTGACTTCAAAAAAATTTCTTTGAATTTCTTCAGCTGATGCATACAAACATACAGATTCAGAGTTTTTAAAATGTGAGAACAGTCAAAATCGAGAGGCTGGTTCGACTGCTTCAACTGCAGTTCTTGTTGGTAATCGTTTAGTTGTAGCAAATGTTGGGGACTCAAGAGTTGTTATATGTAAAGGAGGAGATGGTAAGTCCCAGTACTTATAATCATCATTTGAATTAGTTAGAGGCCATTCTTTATGAGAACAAATCATGGTAAACACTTGGGCTAACAAATACCTAAGAACACATTTGCTGCAAGCACTGCTACAGCAACACCACTTGGCTAGAGGCCAAATGTAAAATGTCCCTCAGAAGTAAGCCGTCAATTTCTTATGAGAACATTGTTGAGCATACATTGTTGGTTTGACCTTTTCACCAAGACCAATCATTAATATTGAAGGAAACACCACAATATTTTACAATATAGCAGGATTTCATCTTCTACGAGGCTCGTTAAAAGCAAGAATGCAAGAAAACACATCATTTTATCTCTAGTGAGCAATGTGTCTTTCATTTCCTTGAATTGTGCAGCAAGACCAAAATAGAAAGAGGAAGGAGCCATTAAAAATGATAGTAGTTAAAAAGGAGAGGATAAAAATATTGATGGTTTTGAAATATTGTTGCATCTTTACCTCTCCTTTTTTCATAAATTGACTCACCTAAGTTCTTGATTTCATTATTACTTTTCTTTTTGCACCCATATTTGTTACATATTAATCGTAGTATTTTAAATGTGGTTATCTTACCTTCTTTAGTTTCTAACCTATATTGTCTCTCAGAGTCCAATGTCCGACTTTTACTTCGTCCTTCTAAACATAAGATTAAGATGGTTGAAAGCCTACCTTTTCTCCTTGCATTTCTGATGAAGTTTCTTTCCTTAGATTACTGTTTTGTCAACATTCCGTTTGTAACTGTATTAAAGCCAAAATCATAGAAAAGAAAATTTGAATCACATCAAATAATATTGAAAGAGGATCAAAGTCTCATAAGAAAATTTGATAATATTGTGAGAAATATTATGTCATACGGCAGTATTGAGTTCTTCCATCCTCTGAGGATTTGTAGATTCTTTTAAATTGTTACAACTATCCTTTCTGTTTAATCATTTCCTGGTCTTTTATCATCTTGTGGTTCACTTTGTATCTTTCTTTGGGAGTACAACTGATTAATGTCTTCTAAATATACTCAAATTTGTGTTTCATTTATTTGCGGTAAATTTTGTATGGTTGTTAATTTCTTTTTTTTTTTGTTGGTAAATTTTGGTATGTACTTATATTCTATAAGCTTGTTGTACTTTGGAATTTTTGTTTCTTTTCTTCCTTTCTTTTTCCATTGAATAAAGTTTGTTTACTCATTAATAGTTCAACTGATTCAGATGTTTTCCCGTGAAGAAAGTATGAAACTCATGCTCAACTTGGTTCTTGTCTTTTGACACATCATTTGTGACGAATTTTCCAAGGAGTTTTTTTATTTTTGAGGGATCACTTTTTTCCAAACATTGATTTTCATCTGTTTTCTAAAGTCACAGTAGAGTTGTACAGAAATATCTCAACACATTGAGAGATTAGTTTTCAAGTAGAAACTTTGTTGATTACTTTCATAACCATATATATATATATATATATTCTAAAACTAATGTGCTGGGCCAGAACAGAAACAACTTTCTTTGAATGGTTTGAAATTTCTGTAAACTAATAGTTAATGAGCTTAAAATTTCCCCCTCTTCTAGGCCTTCTCACAAATGCCTGTTGTTGACTTGTGCAGCTATAGCCGTCTCAAGGGATCACAAGCCTGACCAAACAGACGAGAGGCAAAGGATTGAGGATGCTGGGGGTTTTGTGATGTGGGCAGGTATTTTATCATTCCTCCAACTTTACCTATTGTTGGATGAATTTTAGTTTAATCTTCATTTTGTTATTAAAGGAACATGGCGTGTTGGTGGTGTCCTTGCTGTTTCTCGTGCATTTGGTGATAGGCATTTGAAGCGATTTGTTGTTGCAGATCCGGAAATTCATGTTTGATCTAACCCTTTCTTTTCTGTATAAGTTAATCTATAGTTTTGCTTTCACCAATGAGAAACAGGTTTCACTGTGGATTTTCTGATCTAACATGAGGATTGATTGCTGAATGCAGGAGCAGGAGGTTGATGGATCTCTCGAGTTTGTAATTCTTGCAAGTGATGGATTATGGGATGTTGTTTCAAATGAGGTGCTTACATATCTATGCTTTTCCATTTATGTCTTTGTAAAGTTTAAAGGTATTTATGTGATTTGAAATAAATCTAATAAGTATGCAATCAAAATTTAAATTTCTATCTTATACATCTAGAACTAAGATGAAGGGGAGCCTTGGCACAACAGTGAAGTTGTTGCCGTGTGACCTTGTGGTCATAGGTTAGAGTTGCGGAAGCAACCTCTTGCAATGCAAGGTAAGACTACGTACAATATATCCAATATGGTCCAACCCTTCCCTAGGACCCGTATTGGCGGAAATTTCATGCATTGCCCTTTTATACATCTAGAACTAAGATGTCTTATCTTATTTACAAGTGTATATCTTTTAGACCTTCAGAAACATATTAATGAGTAGTGAAACTTATACAAAGTCGGTTACTGGTATCTTAAGTTTTAAATTTGTATAGAAATGAGTGTATGCATGTGATAATTAGTTGCCCCAATATCCATTTTATCATTGAGTATAAAGGCACGATTTGAGCCTAGGCACTAGGCAAAACTCACAACTACATATTAGCCTAACTTGAGTGCAAAAATAATTACTCCACTCCTAATCAGGAAAGGTGATTGAAGGTAGATTAAAAGTAATGTGAAAATTTTCAAGAATTAATTCATTTTATGCTTGAAAAATTAACCATGCATGGTAAATAAGACTAATTAATTGGGGAAAATTCATTTTTATTGATTTAATAAAAAAATAATTATGTTAAAATTAGTAGACTATAATCTATTGGGTGTTACCACATAATTAGAGATATGAGAAATGGCATTATTACTTTGAGATAGTATTGACTATAGTTTCTCATTAGTCTTCAACTTTTGTTTCTTATCTTTTTATTTTAGTACAATACAAGATTTATAAAGTTATTGTTGTTTGCAAATGTAGTATTCTAATAACTAATGAGAGTTCAGTAATATCATATTTGAATGTTCAAGTGGTGGATACAAATTTAAAAGCTAAATAATTAATAATCATAAATGAGGGGAAAATACTAATGTGAGATCATCAAAAAGGACATGACTGTGTGAGATTATTGCAAAAGTCAGAAAAATACTAATGTCATTACAATTAGCTTAGCCCAAATAGATGATAAAAAAATAAAAATAAAAGGTTATATTAGTTTCATTAACTAAAATTAACACTGCATAGCCTAATTTAACATTACTAACTGTGTGGCATTAAGTAGATTTGTAGATTGCCCGAACTATGTTGGATCTTGTAAATTTAAGTACTATAAAAACAAGATTGATAAATTTGTGTATCATTATCAATCTGACATTTGGTAGAGTTGAAGTAGGATCCATTCCCGGTGTGATGAATATTTTATAAAATAGTTGCCTTTGCGATGATAAACTAAAATGAACAGTGTGGTAAACCTTTTCCTACATATTTGAAAATTCCCTTTAAGAAAGTAAAGAAAAGACCAACACAAAGCATTACTACTTTCTAATTGAATCCCTTCCCCTACAGGAAGCTGTGGAGATGGTAAAATCCTTTGAGGATCCAGAACAAGCAGCCAAGAAGCTGTTGCAGGAGGCATATCAAAGAGGCAGTGCAGACAATATAACCTGTGTCGTCGTGCGTTTCTTGGCTAGTACTGATGAAACTACAAGAAAATTGTAGGTGAAAACCCCTCCTCTCCTCGCTTCTCTTTTATCCCCTATATGTTGCCTGTAATTGTTTTAGGACTTTGAATTTGGGTGATAAGAATTGGTTGCTCTTTTATTTGGAGTGATCAATGAGGTTGCTCTTGTTATTCTAACCTACTGAGCGTGTGTGTATGTGGTACATGATTATGAAACTGATGAACATTGATTGTAATACAGATAGATACTCTGTTTCAGATTCCATCATTTTTTTTTTATTTTTTATAGATTTCAAGGCTCATTGTATATGTTCTTACGGAATCTATCTACTCTATTGTGGTCGTGCTTTTGATGTGGAATCTGACTGTAATACAATTATTTTTTTCTCGATTTTCAACACTTTTCTGTAGTTTTTTTTATGCAATTTGCATAGTTAAAACATAAAATGCATATCCTTCGAAACCAAAGAATTGGTCTTTGGTTTTTCAAGCTACTGAATTCAAGCTCTTGTGCTTCAAATAAGACCCTTTCCCTATATGAGGCAATTACATTTTTAGTCCAATAAATTATATTTTTTTAATTTTAATTCTGTTATTTACAAATTCATTCTTAATACATTAATTTGTATATTTTTTTCATAATTATCTATTTGGCGGTGGTAATCTTGGTAATCTTGAGATGGAAAATGAATTTGAATATTTTCATTTTAAGTAGATAAATCATTTTTGTGATAAATTTTTCAAGTCCATTTGGGTCTTAAAATAAGTAAGGAACACAATTTTTTTAAGCCACCGGATAGACAATTATCAATAATCAATTCAAATTTCGAGTAAAAAAAAATTGAAATGAGAAAAAAATATAAATTAATTACTACGAATGTGAATTTATAAATAATAAGACTAAAATTAAAAAAAAGATGTAACTTATGAGATTAAAAATATAATTTTTTATTTCTTATAGTGTAAAATAGCTCGGGATAATGAGGTAACAGTATAATGTCTTTTTTAATTTTTTAAGTAGTTAAGAATCGAATTTTAATCTCAATTTTTATGAGTATTTTTTTAATTTATTTTGATGATTAATAAAAAATATTTATAAAATTTGGTGGATTATTCTCAAAATTAATCGGGCATAACAAAAAAAACGATAACGAGGGACGTGAATAAAAA
>JBBUKS010494702.1:0-14936 GCA_038050645.1 Hedychium gardnerianum
AGTTTGACAGCTTGCTTTCTAATCAAGTAGTTGATTGCACTTGATATTGAAATTTCACCGCTACCTAAAGATATAGTACAACACAAGTTCATCATTCGGCTGATTGACATTGGCCGAGTCAAGAATATAAAGGTTATTGACTTACAAGTGATAGATTTAGTATAGCAAGTCTATCAAGCATGAACAAAATAGGGCTAATTCCATTTTGGCACTAGGAATTTCAAAAACGAAACTCAATTTGACCTTGAATTTTAAATGTTTCAATTTGATAATCACATATGCATCAGTCTGGCACCTAGAGGCCCAAGTGTGTACCAGTGTTGACCTTGTGGCTCCAAACAGCCAGTTTCCAAGTGCCATCCAAATTTTCTATTGGAATTGAGCCACAAGGCGAAATTTTTTGGCAGACTGATTGTCCTGCACTGGCCACGGGAGACTTGGCAGACCAAAATGTGCACCACCTCACATGGTTATGGAAGGCTAAGTGCATCAAATCTCCAACCATATATCATAACTATCTTCTCTAACAAATCCAGAACCACCAGAAATAAGTTAGATCTTCCCTATTGCTATTTTCAATATCACATAATCGATGCTGGTTGAGCAAACAGGAAAGTGAATGACATTCATCACTTCCTACATTGGGTAGTATGAGAGACAAATGAAACGATCTGTTGAATGAAGTTAGACATCGTCACCAATTTTGGACTGTTTGGGCAAAATCAATACACATTTTATAACTTAAGGTGTCAAATATACTTAGAACAACATGGCCAAAAAATCAAGACTTTCTTAAACTTCAAGGCATAATTAGAATTTGCCTGAGAAAGTAAAACACACTGATAATCTTGATACTATAACTGTTGAATTTATGCAGTTGTATACACATTCATGGAAAGCAGGAGTGAAGGAGATGAATTGATAGAGGATTATGTTGAATGTCTGATGTCCCTGGATGCTGCTGCCCGCCCCTGTGAGGATGATAATTCATCCCTTGCAGCTCATTCTGAAGATCCCTCAAATATTCCTGTTGGAATCATTATTCAACCAGATAAAGATTTGGCTTCTGTTAGTACGGAGGATAGTAAAGATCCCATATTAGGTATGGAGTTTGAATCTGATGAGGCTGCAAAGTCATTCTACAATGACTATGCCCGCCGATTAGGTTTCCCTTTCCGAGTGGGGAGGTCCCGACGTTCTAAGGGTGTTGAAGAGGTCCTTATTATGAAGAGATTTGTGTGTTCTAAAGAAGGCATATACCGGAAGAAACCTTCGAGTGAAGGGATGAGAAAACGTGAAAGAATGTCAATGAGGGAAGGTTGCAAGGCAATGATGGAGGTGGTACGGAACTCTGATAGATGGGTAGTCTCAAAGCTCGAGAAGGCTCACAATCATCACCTTGGAACATGTAGTCGAGTGGGCTATCTTCGTGCAAGAGGTTTTATTGATACATCTGAGAAAACAAGTATAGTTTCATCTGATACCGCAACGCTACTTAGACAAAATGCCTTTGGTGAAGGAGGTGATGCTCAGAGTCTTCTAGATTACTTCAAGAGAATGCAAGCTGAGAACCCAGCATTCTTTTATTCTATCCAAGTTGACAACAATAGCTGTGTGACTAATGCTTTCTGGGTGGACTCCAAAGCTAGAACTGCATACAACTATTTTGGTGACACTGTAACATTTGATACAACATACAAAAAGAATAAGTACATGAGGCCCTTTGTTGTATTCTCTGGAATCAACCATCACTTGCGGCCTGTTATCTTTGGATGTGCCTTGCTTATAGATGAGTCTGAATTTGCATTTATTTGGCTATTTGAAACTTGGTTAGCTGCAATGGGTGGCCGCCCTCCTTTGTCATTGGTTACCGATCAGAATAGGGCCATGGCAGCGGCAATTGCAAAGGTATTCCCCAGTACCTGCCATCGATTTTGCAAGTGGCTCATCTTAAGTAGAAGCAAGCAGAAGTTAGCTCATCTGTATTCCACACATACTTCTTTGAGAGGGGAACTGGAAGAATGTGTCATCAAGTCTGAAACTGTTGAAACTTTTGAAGCTAGATGGGCATCAATCATAGACAGATATGACCTCCGGAAAAATTCATGGCTTCAGACACTATATAATATCCGACAAAAGTGGATCCCATTGTACTTAAAGGATACATTTTTTGGAGAAATGTCTTCCTTTCAGAAGCTAGAAACTATGAATGATTTCTATAAAAAGTACTTCAATACAAAGACCTCATTAAAAGTATTTCTTACTCAGTTTGAATTGATTATGGCAAGGCGATTTGAAGAAGAAGTGCAAGAAGACTACAATACTCTATGCACTAAGCCAAACCTGAAGACTGCCTCACCAATAGAGAAACAAGCATCAGCTATCTATACAAGAGCAGTATTCAATAAATTCCAAGAGGAGTTTGTGGAATCTTTAGGTTACAATGTTTATAAAATAAAAGATGGTGCAAATTGCAAATTCACTGTAACTGGTGATGAGGATTCTCTGGAGACATTCATTGTCTCATATAATACTAGCAAAATGGCAGCAGCTTGTAGTTGCAAAAACTTTGAGTTTTCTGGCATTTTATGCCGCCATATTTTGGGGGTGTTCTTGATGATTGATGTTCGAGTTCTACCTAAAGAGTATTTCTTGCAGCGTTGGACTAGAAATGCAAAGGTTGGCTCTGCAATGTATGAACTCAATGGCGAGCTTCTTAATCCTTCCCAAGAATCCATTACTTCACGATACAATGATCTTTGTCGAGATGCCATTAAATGTGCAGAGAAAGGGGCCATTTCTGCAAAGATGTATAAAGCTGCCAAAGATGTTTTAAAGAAAGCCTACGACAATATGATTGCTTTTGAGAAAAATGCTTCAAGAGGTTCACAGACAGATGGAATCAACATTAATGAAGAAATTACTATAGATGATGCAATCAATGATCAGTCTTTGCAAGATCCTGAAAGAAAGGTATGCAGCTTTATGCTTTACCTTTCCAATTTCAGCTTAATTTCAGTTATTCTTATTTCTTAGGTGAAGAATTCACATCTAATTTTGCATGTCTCTGCACATAACTAACTAGGAAAGAAATGTTCTGTCAACATTTTGTATTTTACTTTGCAACAGGTGATAGCCTGTTGCCCCATAATTTGTGATCTTTGTCAAATACTAGGTGCTTTAATTCGTTGATTACTAGACAGTTAGTACTTTGCTAATCATAATCAATTGATATAATTTGAAGTCAGTGGATCTTGTTGTCTTGACTTTTCATACATTATGGATGGTGTGGCTAAAAATTGAAAAAAATAAAAATTCATGGGTTTTAAGAGACCTTGTTAAACGATCCATGATCTGGCACTAAAAGAACAAGAATGTTGGGCAATGTTTTTTGTATGGTTAGATTTATACTTCTCATTGGCTCACACATTCAAGGCTCAGTTTTCAATATTCTTTATATTGTGTGAGAAGTCTAAAGTCTAGAAGGCAGGGATTCCTACTACAGTAGATGAAGAATTGCTTTGAAGTGATTTATGCTCCAATCAATTGTTATAAATCCAATAGGTTTTTTAAAACATGAATTGAAATGAACATTTAAAGAATTATTTGATATCGTGTTTCTTTAAGACTAGATGTTGATAAGTGGGAATATTTTTTCAGTTGGTACACTAAATCATCCTTTTGTCCTTCAAGCTTTCATATATTTTAGGCGCCATTGATAGATTTGACTCCCTGCTAGATCAACATTGAAATGTATGAGATTGCTGTTGATACACTATAAATTTTATCGAATTCTTCAGGTCACAAACTTAATCGGACAGCTACTTCGCCAATGGGGGTCACCATAAAAGGATTTCTTTCTGGTGTATTTGTAATTTTATGCCTAGCACTGTTTGATTTATCCATCACCACAAACCCTTGAGATTTCAGCAGATTGCCAAAGAGGTTCTGATCATGTTCTGGACTAGTTGGTTTGCCAAAGTTTGTCTTGCGATGTTCGATACTTCTCAAGGCCACCATAGCAGTCGACTGAAGGGAAGGTTGGAAGCATGGCGATATCCAAGTAAGATATCATGTAAAGTCCAGATCATCGAAATGATGTACATATTTATTAATTATTTGTTTTCTCCTCCCCCTCTCTCTGCTATTCTAGATTTTCATATCATATCAGGACATGATGCAAAGTTAGTTTGTACTAAATGTACTGTATGTGTCTGTTTAGAATTCATTTATAAATAGTAAATATCATCGCAGATGTCGATTGTGATGAATACTTATAAATATCATGGCAATTTCCTAAACCCTAAAATCTTGTATAATATGATTTTGTAATAAGCTTGTGTATTTTTACTAAGCTTTTAACTTAAAGATTCTAATTATTATAAGTTTTTAAATGCGAATAATGTTTATATTCGAAATAGTTCGTCGATATCAAATTATTTGATGACTCGTCGAATTAAATTTTATAGTATTCAAATTTATTTGATAATGTAATTGAGCTGAGTATTTAACGAATGTTTTGATTCATTTACACCCGAGCACTTATTTTTAATAAATTATCAATTATAACAATTCATATGGTATTGATACGATCGGCGAAGATATCTCAATCAACGATGGCTATTTCTTTTTAGAAATAAAGCTTCTCCCCATTAATTAATTAATTAATTAATTGAGCATAAAAGCACTAATAATTGATTGCTTGATTAATCAATAGTGATCGTCGTCTCCGAGAGCGTACTGCTGGAGGAGGACGCCGCACTGCGGCAGCGGTTTGCTCTTGAGGAAGCCGAGGACGTTGGCGTAGCGCACGGGGGTGACGAGGCCGCTGCGGCCGGAGACGAGGATGCGCGCGCGGTCCCTCCCCTGGCTGATCTCGTCGCAATCGCCTTTCAGGGGGCTCTCCACCAGCACCACCTCGCAGATCTCCTCCTCGTGGTGGTTCTCCACCTCCAAGTGGTACGTCCCGGTGGCGTCCGTCACTCCCTCCGCGTACTCGTTCACGGCGCCCGTATCAAAGTGCCGGCATTCCAGCTTCACCTTCGCACCTAGATTAATCAGTAACACGACGATAGTCATATTATTACAGGGTCGAAACAAGAAGAAGAAGAAGAAGAAAACAGAGAGATCGAATTTATATGCCTTGGATGTACTCGCTGGCGGTGGTGACGAAGCCGGCGCGGCAGGCGTCGCAATAAACGCGGCCTTCGATGTTGAACTTGGGGACGGAGCCAGCGAGAGCGGCGCCGGTGAGGGCGGCGCAGCAGAGGGTGGCGAGCAAGGGGAGAAACTGAAGGTTGGCTGCCATTCTCCCTCTTCCCAAAATTATATATATATATCTTCAGCGAGGGGAGAAGGGCATTTGGTTCGCCCCTCGTTCGTCCCTTCTTATAGCTCGTGCTTCGCAGCCATGTGTGCTTCGCCGCATCCTGCGCGCATGATCATCCCTTCTTTCTTGTTCTGCCTTGGAGAATTATATTCATCCTGTTTCTTTGATCATCCCGTTCGAAGTTAATTGATTATATATATATATATATTCATTGAAGGTTAATCTGTAAACTAATGTCAAAATTGTAGATAAATTGTATACAAGAGGATTGCTATATATATATATATATATATATATGCTCTGTTCAATGTAAATGATAATGATACATGTGCATTTTTTATTTTTTTATTTTTGATCCCTCTATTTACGTGGAACCTTAAAAGAGTGGGCTAGAATCCTTCAAGGATGTGTAATCAGGAAGAGAGTCAAACACACTAGGAGAAATATTGATTGGAGAAGAGCCAAGCGTAAGCAGCAAGGAGTCCCCTCCTACGCCTTCTCCTCTTTCTCCGTCGACCTCGGTCATCGCCGGAGACGATGATCTTTTGCCATGCGCGCTGCGATTGGAGCCACAGTGGGAGACGTGAGACGACGAAGATGATGATGATGATGATTTTCCAGTCAAGCGCTGCACCAGGCTCATGAAATCTTGCGGCCTGGTGTGGATCACCTTCGGCGAGTTCACATAGACGATGACGATTGGATCTCGACTACTGTGGCTGCCGGTGCCGGTGACCGGCTTCTTTCCTCTCCGTGAAGCCTTGTTCACCGTCAGTGGTGGAGGTCTTGGCCCTTGGAGCTCTCTTCTGGAGGAAGGCATAT
Source organism: Hedychium gardnerianum (assembly GCA_038050645.1). Classification (NCBI taxonomy): domain Eukaryota; kingdom Viridiplantae; phylum Streptophyta; class Magnoliopsida; order Zingiberales; family Zingiberaceae; genus Hedychium; species Hedychium gardnerianum. The sequence continues at coordinate 6,152 of JBBUKS010494702.1, forward strand.
CGTTTACTGTTTAATCATGCCATCCAAAACAGCAGATATTTATAGGGAATTTACATTATGCCGGTGGCCTGTAACAAGTAAAAAAAATCCCTCTATCGAAAAGTCAAAGTCAATGGTCAACTATGAATGACTATGGACTTGTAACTGAAGTTTATACTAATTTTAACGGACTCTCATTTTTGTATGACATTGTTGACTTTTGGAGTTTGTCATGCTCGTTCGGATTAGCCGCTAAAATTACGCTACCATTTTTATTGTTTTGGTCAAAGCCGCCCCAAAAAACAAAAAAAAAAGAGTCTATATATGTGCATATTCATGGTCAAAATAAAGATGAAATGTTTTGAACAGACTTATTGTTTATGGCTAATTGTAGAAAAAGTCCAAGTCAATACACTTTGGCATTTTGCAGTCTCACTAATTGCCCCTCATCCCAGAGTAAGAACGGAGCCGTGAGGTAACCTGGGTTTTGGTTTGGGTCCGATGGTGTTGAGAAAGAGTTTAATCCAAATTCACAGCTCGGATCAACTCGGATAGATCAGTCATTCTAACTCCTCCACTACCCAAAGCAACTATTTGTCGCGGTAAGTTTATGATAATTTCATCCCGGGGCTTTGGTGCAGGAATTAGGTATACTAGATAAATCTACAAAGTTGACATATTTTTCGATTTATTTGATGAGCAGAATATAAGTTTAGATCATGCATCTTGGGATTAATCAACTTGTAAGAATTGAATACCCGATTAAAAAAAAATTATGATAATTTTTTCCTCACATAGTGTAACGATAAGATATTTTTTGGTTTAACATAACATCATGGTTCAAAATCCAGCCGGAGAAGCATGCTTTTAACTGTAGAGGTCGGCTGTTGAGAGAATTGCCATAAATACTTTTGGATTTATCCTATGGACAAATTATAGAAAGACCATCCATCCCCTGGATTAATCAAGTAGGTAAAGTCAGAATAATTAAATTATTAAAAAAAATATTTATGATAATTTCTTTAATTATTAATTTCAAGTGAGGTTCACAAAATTGCAAGCCTTCGACGAGAATCTGTCCAAACTCTAAAGACAAAGTATTAGTCCTCACTTGAATTTTAGTTTGCAGATTGAATTTTAGTTTTCAATTTCTACTGGAAGCAAAGAAATGATCATACAGAAACTGTTAAGTGCACAATTGTTATAGACAAACATCATAATTCATCCTCTAGCTTTGCCTGGTGTTTGGATCCTACGCATACAACAAACAAGAAGTATCCATTCTTCAACAATTTGTATCTCTTTTCAACAAACAACAATTCCGATTTCTTGTTAACAAATGCAAAGACAAATGTCTTTGAAGGAATTAGATAAATGAAAAGAAAAACCAATTGTTCTAATGTCTTTAACCAAGCTTCACTTCCCAAAATCCAGAGCTCAAATTACTCTGTTGTCCATGTTTACCAAAGCCAACATTACCCTTTTGCATCATGGCTACAAATTCATTATAATCTATCCGCCCATCCTGCATTGTACAACAAAAGAGAATAGATCATTCTCCCCATAATGATAGCATTACAAGACATTTAAATGCAAAAAAGAAGGAAAAAAAAATGATAGCAAGCTACGTACGTTATCTTGATCTACTTCTCCTACCATTTCGTCTAGCTGAACATCTCCCATACCAAACTCTTCACAAGCTTGTTGGATCTCATCTGCAGTTATATAACCACTACCGTCTTTATCGAAATATTGGAAGGCAGCAAACAGATGGTCCTCCTTTTCTATCTTGTTTAGATGTAATGTAGCAGCGATAAACTCATCATAATCAATAGTGCCACTGTTATCGACATCTGCCTGCAGTTGATACAGAGAAGAATTTGGTAAAATGTAATTTCTAATTCACTTTTGCTTAGTAACTGAAATATTCTCCTTTGATGTACGTAAAAAGAAAATGTGCCAAAGAACGGAGATTCAACCCCACAGTATAGTATCAGTTAGCCAGCTGAAATTTCCTTAACGGTATTATCGCTTGCAGGGTCGAAAGGTTTAGTATTAATTCGAGCTATGTTTTACACATTAAGCACACGCTAAATTAGCTTCCATCTCCATGTAATTTATGCAGCATTGCGATTAGAAAATAGCAGTAAAACATACACTAGATTTGTTTAGGAAAGTTATGCATAATAGAGTAGCTGTAGAGAATAGAAGAGAAACAAAGTAAAATTCAACTCATTCATGTGGTCCAGAAAGATTTGAAAGTCGTTGCAAACAGAGCGATGAAAAATATGGAACCAACCCAAAAAATCACTTGAGATATACATTTTAAAGTTGACTAAATGACCACTTATCTAAAAGCTTGAGCTATAGAAAAGGGACCAGTTTTATATTTGTAACTCTCCCCTTCACATGAGCAACTCAACTAGAGACGCATATCTAGTAGAATTTAAACACAAGAGCTCCAACTCTAATACCATCTCAATGTCGATTGGTCACCTATATATTCAGTAGCTAGAAGTCTGATTTATTAGGAAGAAAACCAATCTATTCTTAAGAAGATACAAATATTTGATAGACCATCGACCTTATGAATGTTGGCAATTTCATACTTAATTCTATTGCTAAATATCATTCAAATGTTATTATCTACAGTAAATGATTTGGAAACAATATTGATGTTGGGATTCTCTATCAAGATTTGCATTGTAAAGTATAAAATATGAAGTACAATGAGCTGATTTTATTTGACTTGCCAGTTATATTAAAACTCAAAAGAGAAAGAAAAGTTTAATCAACTTTCTATGATATAATCAATAATGACAATTAAACTTACTGCTTGCATAAGTGCCACAATTTCAGGTTCTGTGAGTTTGGCACCCACTCTTTCTAATCCGACTTTGAGTTCTTTGAAGGTTATATGTCCACTATTATCTGTGTCAATCATCTTAAACATCTCCTTCAGCCCAGCAATTTCATCATCAGAGAGGTTTGAAGCAATAACCAAGACAGGAAAAAAGAAAGAGATGAATATCATTCAACAGTAAGATTATAGCAAATATGCATTTACTAAGACGCATATCAGAAAAACCTATTGTTCTGTCTGCATTCATGTCAAAGCGGTTACCTAGTCAGTTCTAAGATTGCATAGATTATTTTGCTTGTTAAAGCAAGATTTAAAATTTCAAATTGTGTTGGCGTTTCGGTCTTTGACCAGAACAATACCATTTTGATACTATATCATACCGTGCCTATACGATTTCAATATTTGTTCATTTTCATATATAAATTTACACCATTTAAAGAAATTATTTCCATTGATATTTGAAAACAATAAGCCACAAATTATTACAAGAATCTTGACCACCTCACTTGCACCATTTTCATATTTGGATTCCATGGTTTTGCTAGTGGAACCTTCCTCTTTCTCTGACGCTCAAAGTCGCTTCTATTTTTCTAGGAAAGTTTTTTATTTACAACCTCTAGAACACTTGATCTCCTCTTCCCTTTTCCTCGTGACCAACAAAGTCCTCTTCATTTCACTAGTGAATCAAAATGAATATGATACAGTTCAGTCCTACATGACAAGGGCGACATTGCTCCTTTTTACCTTGTGTCATGTGCCAAACTTTGCATGGAATGATACATTCCAGTTGTGCCGACAACATGAACCAAAATTTTAATCCATGCATTAAACTATTTAGTGTAGTGTTGCAACTATGAAGTCACTACATTTCCATGAAAGTGCATAGTTTTGGAAATCATGGTAGGTAAATTGGTGACCCTGGAATGCCACATGAAATAATGAAGCCTTCATTTAACAAATTTATAGTTGATCTTCAGATATTTCAAATAAATTAATCAACTCAATCAATACTTTGTTTCTGAGTGCTAATTATTGAGATAACCATCATTGAGAATTGTCTAGTTTTGACTCCAGATTTTTTGAAACAAATATTCTTTAAAGTAGTACATTTGTGAAAGAGCATATGCAACAATTTACTTAATATAAAATCAAAAAACTATTAGAATCTTTAGAATTACAAAATTACCCTGAGGGCCATCTTCTTGAGTTTGTTCATCGCTGAGAACTGTTTCAAGCGAGTAAGAACTGCAGAATCGAGAGGCTTATCAGGAGCCACTCCATCAATCTGAACCCAAGGATGACCTGAAAGGTGATTGGAAAAAAGAATGCTACTTAACTATGTGTAAGTTCCATTTTATAACCGAAACAAAAAGATTGCTTGATTTATTATGTGTCCAGTTTCCTGAAACATAAATGATATTTGTTACTGCCACAAGTCCCTTGATCAAGTGTTAAGTGACAGAAATCTTAACCAAGATGAACAAGTCATAAATGATATTTGTATACCCGAGTTAGTCAGAAAAGATTAGCTTTTAAGAAAAATAATCACCATTGAGGCAGAAAAGTAGGAAACTCACATAAAACTTCATGAGCAATCAACCGCTTCTTGCGGTCTCTGACAAGCATCCTCTTTATGAGATCTTTTGCACTTTCTGATATGCTTGGCCAGGGATCGGACTCAAAGTCAAGTGTTCCATGTAAAACCTCCTCAAATATACCTTGCTCAGATTCTTGGAATATATTACAAAGAGATCATCATGTTGTTTCAAAGATAATAATGGATACACAAATAGCAAGTGTCTAGATAACTAACTGTGAACTAGCCCAGAAGTAGAATGAGCAATTAGTTAGGACCAATTCTTACCAGCCCAAAATGGAGGCACGCCACTAAGAAGAATGTAGATAATTATTCCAGCACTCCAAACATCTGCCTCTGGTCCATAACGTTTCTTCAGGATTTCTGGAGCAACATAGTAAGGGCTGCCAACCACATCATTAAATATTTCTCCTGAAAGAAATTTCAGCTAATTAACAGTGTGATAAGTCAAGTGAAATGCTTCCTACACCTTGTCTTATAGAAGGCAGTGAACCTACTAGGAAACCATAACTGACATTTCAATTGATAAAACAATGAAAGCCTCATTCTTCTCAAGTCAAGGTACAAATGACAGACATATAAGCTATATAAACAAGACTCTATGAAGGATGACAAGCTGATCTTTATTTGCAAGTGATTCGCGTGAAGCAGAAAAAAAAATCTATATCTAGGGAAAGGAATTGTAAATTTATCTTTGATACGATAACACAGAACAGAAAATAAAATTAGACTTATTTATTTCCCTAGATATATGAACTCATTTTCCAGGACAAACATCCTGCAATGCTAGAAATTCTCTTACTTAGCATGTTATAGTGTGCAAACTACCAATGCAATACACTACATTGGAGAAGTGTATTTTCCTAGTTATTGCTCTCCCACTTTAAAGTCACTTGTTGAATAGTAACTAAGAAAGTATACAAGAGAGACATACACAATTGACTTGAATACTTTTTTGCATTCAGAAACTAAAGTATTCGTACTACAGCATGTTAACAATATGAATCTGTGGAATTCACTAAAAACCGTAGCTTGCATACTATGATTCACCTAAAATTTATTTTCTGCAACCAAATTCTCACTGTCATTCAGGGTCTTATATGAGTTTTCTAAACAGTTTCACTACACATCTCAATCAGCACAATTCATCAGCCACCTTGCCAGTTATGAACAATGACAACTTGCTGATGAACCTTCAATATCAATAACAAGCCAGGATCCTCAAGTATCACCACCGACCGTCCAGATTAAAAGGATGTGGCAGTTTAATGTTCGTGTAAATCCACCCAAACTAGATAATAAGATTGGAGATATCAAGAATTACATTTTTCATCTATTTTGCTCCATGATGTCCAGTGCCAACCCAAGTCTCTGACTTTAGCCCAATGCTCTTTCAAGAATTCATTTATAGAAAGAAACAAAGCATACCAGGTCGAAAGAATATTGACAATCCGAAGTCAATTGTTTTAAGAGGAGCATCTTCCATCTGGTTCACAAAAAGAAAATTTTCTGGCTTGAGATCCCGATGCATGACTCGCATCGAATGGCAAGCTTCTATGACCCCCACAATCACCCTTGAAAGCTCAGAAGCCTTCTTCTCCGTGTTATCCTATCGAATAGTTCCCCGCCAGCGCACGGCTCCATGACCAAATGAACAGTTACTGCATCCTCGTAAGCCCCTTTAATGGAGATGACATTGGGGAAGTGGTGCATTATTTGGATCTCCCTCTTCACATCCTCCACGTCATCGTCGGTGAGGAGCTTCCGCTTCAAGATCGACTTGCAAGCGTACTCCTTTCCAGTTGCCTTTTCCTCGCAAATAAATGTGGTACCAAATTGGCCCTGCCCAAGCTTCTTCCCCAAGCGATAAATCTCCTTCAAATTCTCGGTCTTGCGATTCAACACGGAGCCAGCCTGAAGGCCGGCGGAGCTCCTGATCCTCCTGACCTGGATCGCCTTCTTCGAAGTGTCCGTCGGCGCTGGTTTCCTGACGACTTCGGTGCGAATCGATTCGATTCCGTGGATCTTGATGGGTTCGGGAGCATCGGTGGTGGCTACTGAGGATACTTTAGTGGAGCAGTGCCGTTGGCTGTCGGGAGGGCTTGGTTCTCCGACTGGGAGCGCCAAATGATGGCTGAAACCGATTGGAAGAAGCCGTTCTTCGTCAGGCTTGGCACCGCGCACATGTTGCCCATCGCATACGGCGCTCAAATGCCTCTTCTACTGCTCCACGGCATTTCGATTTGGACTACTGGAAGAGCTTCCAAGATCAACTCATAACTCAAAACCTAGTCGACAGACCAATGTGATAATCCTTGTCCAGAAGCTTGAAAATCCGAAAACACTAGTGTTCCTGCACGGAACCGGTGAGCTGGACAGCTGCTGACTGGATCACCCTCAAACAAAGCGGTTCGGCCGGTCGTCGGGAGTTTGGAGTCTGATCGGGGTTCACCACTGGTCTGCAAGCCCAAGTACCTGGTCGGGGATCTGCACATGCCACAGAAAGAGAGACAGAGGGTTAACGGAGAGCTCCCGGCGAAGGACCTGGGGATCCCGCTCCAACGCTCAAGTCAGATCTGAAAGCCCAAACGTATAGTAATAATATGCAGAACAGTTAGTGAATGTAGAAAAAACCTTCTGTTTGTAGTGACATCTGTTTTTTTATATACTCTTCGGAAGCGCGTACGACCAACATTTAATGTCGCGTGCTGCAGAGGCATGGGTTAGCATGTTCTGGTCTGAAAGTATCGTCGTTCCCCGTATTTCTGGGGAGTGCCTGAGGTACCGTTGGGATGTTCTGGTTGTACAGGCGAGGGGTGACGTGATCGTACAGGCGAGGGATGTCGTGATCGTACAAGCGGCGTATGAGTTAACTTTTATAGTTATGCCGGAGACCGGGATTCATGATGAGGCTGCCCTTATACCTAACCGGAGGTTTCTAAGAGGTCCCCCGGTCGGTTGGAATAAGACATATATCCGATTGGGGTTTCATGGGGGAATCCGATCGGTGAGGAGAGTGTATACGTCCGTTCGGAGATTCAGAGGGCGATCCGACCGGATGTCATGAGGTGTGACCCGACCGGGGTTTCCAGTGGGAGCCCGGTCTGTGGGAGGTGTACTAATCCAATCGGAGATTAGGAGACCGATCCGATCGGTGATGCTAACGCGTCCACGTGGTTCATCCGATCGGTGGTGTTAACGCGCCCACGTGGGGGTCGACCTTGACTTTGACCAGGCCAATCAGTGTTGTTAACCACCCATATCACAAGTCCTCCCTTCAAGTCTGGTCGAAGGAGGCATGTCCGACTGACTGGATAACTGTATGTCGAGTGCTTTGATCCGATCGGAGATTGAACGCCCCTCTGACCGGAAATTGGTGGTGTGTCTCGGGAATTGAGCCCCATAAATGCCCTTTAAAACGGAGTGCTAACGTCGCATCGACCGTCGTGCTGACCGATGATCGTTCGACACGTGACCCATTCACGTCGGGACGTCAATCGTCGCCACTGTTGCGATTCCGGCATCCGCGAGCAACCTGATCCGACGGTCCCTACGCGCCGCCGGTATGTTGGTGACTGTGGATCCAACGATCGAGAATTCGGGGCCGTGGCTATATAAGACCTTCGCCGGAAAAGGTTTTCGTTGTTTGCTTTTGCCTTAACCCTCGTGATTTAGCGTCCGACCACTCCGATCTGCTTTCGCTTCCACCGACCTAGTAAGTCTCCCCGTTCGGTGTAAGGTCCTTAGGTCTTTTAGGTCGATTAGGACGTCGTAGATCGGGCATCCACTTTTGTGAGTCATGGTAGAGGCGTCGACCTCGGGTCCTTGGTATGGGTCGATGAGATCTACTTGTACCACCTTCGACTTAGAGGAGGTTAGGGTACAGTATGGGACCCCGCTCGATTACAAACTGACGATCCCTCGTCCTGACCAGAGAGCCCACCGCCCCCCGCCCGGGAGCTTGACCTTCTTCTTAGGTTAGTTCCAAGCCGTTCTGCGTTTTTCCATATCCCCCTTTTTCGAATCCGTGTCCCAATATTTCGGCATTCCCTTGAACCAGATGGCCCCGAACGGCTACCGCCAGCTCTACGGGTTGTATATAGTATTTAGGGTGTATGACATCCCGCTAGAGGGCTGATCCTTTCACTTTTTTTTTATCCGAAGATGGAGGAGGAGGGAACTTTCTTTTTTCAGTCCCGGGCAGGGTATTGCTTCCTGGAGGAGCTGCCAACCTCCAATAGAGGGTGGAAGGACAAATTCTTCTACGTATCCGCCTCGACCGGATTTGGTGGGGCATCCGAGTGGAGAGTGACCCTACCGAAGGCGCCCCGACCGACGTCCTCCTT
>JBBUKS010494711.1:0-14936 GCA_038050645.1 Hedychium gardnerianum
GTTAACGAACACGTTCGCGAGCCTGTTAACGAACATGTTCGCGAGCCTGTTAACGAATACGTTCACGAGCCTCTAAATGAACACATTCGCGAGCCTGTTAACGAACACGTTCGCAAGCCTATTAACGAACATGTTCACGAGCTCACGAACCAAATACTGTTAAGCTCGAGCTCGGCTCGATAATGTTTTCGAGCTCAAAATTAGGCTCGAGCTTGGCTCGTTAACTTAATCGAACGAACTTTTTTCGAACAGAGACCCGAATAGCTCGTGAGCGGCTTGGCTCGTTTACACCTCTAATCATATCCCATTAATGTCCATTACCTCGGTAATAAAATTTGCACAATCCTTGAAGCAGATAGCGCATGTCCCGTTGCCACCGCCTTAACGAGTTAAAGTCTCATTTTTTCAAAACTCAAGATATCCAGTCAGTCGAACTCACGTCTCCCTCGATTTGACTTGTACGGAAGGCTTGTGATGCAGGGTCAAGGTAAGCCCTCTCGGGGCCCACAATCAATGGACCACGTGTCGATGATGGGCGCAGTAACTCCATCGCCCGGGATTAGCTCCGATCGGGGCCATCTTCAACTGGGCGCCCCAATTGGGATCCTCTCCATCAACCGGGAAAGCAATACCCGAGATTATCTCCGATCGGGGTCATTTTCAACCAGGCGCCTCGATTGGAATCCTCTACATCAACCGAGAAGGTAGCGCTCGAGATTATCTCCGATCGGGGTCATCTTCGATCGGGCGCCCCTATATTCAGGTTCCTTAACCTCTGGTGAGGTAAGACTCAAGTAATTCAAGACCCAAATCCCCCAGGCCCAAGCCCATTAGCAGGGGATAAAGAAAAGACTAGACCAAAAGAGGTCTTGTGGAGCACGTGTCTTATTCCTGCTACATATACAAAATACGCAAAAGATACGGCGAGACGTAGCTCTCACCGATGTACAATCCTCTCCATACTTTTGTCATTAAGACTGCACAGATGAAAGACGATAGAAATAAGGTATAAAAACACCCCTCCCCTATCACGAAAAGGGAGAAGACTCTCCTGGACCAATATTATTTTTTTCTCACCACCACATCTTACTAACTTGAGTGTCGGAGGAATTTTGTCGGAATCATTCCTGACAGTCCTATTGACCTTTAGGACTCCTTTATTATTTGTTTAGGGAAACGACGGACCGCTCCCGGATTCCCTACGTGGATCTTCCTCGACGTGATCTGATCTGGAAGACTTGTGACTACAATGATCCTACCGTCGATGTTTCATCCTTCGACGTAATTTTACGTAGAGATCAAAAGATGATTGACTTAATGTTTGTATCAATTGTACAAACAATGCACCCCCGGGTCGCCACCGTCTGCAACTTCTGCGTGCGCCGTCCTCGAGAACTGCCTCAAGAAAGCCAGCGACGGCCAGTCGATCATCCGCATCACCCCCCACCCGGCCACCCCCCATCGCTTCCCGGCGGATGATGCACAGGAAGCAGATAAAGATTGCAAGCAGGAATATTCCGCGAGGACTTCGGACGAATTGCGTCGATGCAACCCCTTCACCGAAGAGTTCTTCCAGCTATTGTTCCGAACACTATATATTGGAGAACGCCAGCATCGCGCTAGCTTAGAGACGAGGAAGCCGCAAGGTTTCTGACAGAAGGGAATTAGGGAGAATTTGGAAGGGTTTAGGGAGAGTGTCGGCGGATTGGGGAAGCAAGCAGACAGAGATGCAGTAGGAACATTCGAGAAGCCCAAACCGATGTACGGCGGGAGATAATTCAAGCAGTTGAAACGGAAGATTTACGGTTCCGTTGGATCTTTGCTTTATTTATTATTGTAATCTCAGTGTTTATGACAACATTCTGCTATTAATATTGTCTTTAATTGCAAAAAGACTAAAACGGAATTTGGTTGGTGTTGGAAATCCTCGAATCCTAATCCACTCCGGCGTGTATGGGTGGATAAGGACCCTTCGATCCGACAGATGGACGGTGAAGATTCCTTTACTTTGGCGGGAAAACGGCGGTGGCAATGAATTGTCCCGCCCCCACATTCTCTGTTCGGGGCCGCGCGGTGCGTAGTAAAAAGCCTTAAATTGTGGCGAAAGGAGAAGTTAACAGCATTGCATGCGTAGCGGGCCCTCCTCTGTTAACGGATGCTTTTGATCTGCCGTTACCGTTACGATCTTTTCTACTAGTTTCCATTATTGCCCTCGTTAAATGAGTTAGGTCGTGCGATCGTGCTGGCCTAAACAAGGGTAAGTTAGTCTTTTACGCTGGCGCTTCGTGGTGCGCTTCAGTTACTGTCAAGAGTCGTCGCCGTACGCTGCACATCGCGCTCGTGACTTGACTCCTCGAGTGGACACGTGCCGCCTTCCAGTTGGCGATGCCCGGGACGTCGGGATTCAGAGCATCGAAAGGATTACGATTAGGGAAGCGCAGAGCAGTGAACAAACACAGCGTAAGGAAAAAGGAAAACAGAGTACTCTGAGCTCCTCCCGTCCGACGATTCCCCCAAATTTCCATTCTTTTTCGATCGATCCGCCTCCCACAATGCATAATCTTGTGTGAAATTGTTTGATCCCCTGATTCCGCCAATTTTTCGCTATCTTTTGGTGGTAAATCTCGTTCAGTGGAGCCGTTGGGACAGTGAAGCAATGCTGGCGACCATGGAGGGCAGGATGAGTGGTGGATGCCAGCATAATTTCGGGGAGATCAGTGAGGAGGAGCTGGCCGTGCTTCCGCGGCACACCAAGGTCATCGTCACCGGCAACAACCGGACCAAATCGGTTCTCGTCGGCCTCCAGGGGGTCGTCAAGAAGGCTGTGGGTCTTGGAGGTTGGCATTGGCTGGTAATTGGCTTCATCTATCTGAATTATTGATGGAAAAGTGATATTTTTTATGAGTTACCATGTGGCGTTGGTTCTTGAATTCTTTTAGTAGGAGAATTTATGTTATATTTTGATTTAGTTTTCACAATGATGTCAGGATTTTGTTTTTCAGGTGAGTGGAAAATTTTAAGTGGAGAATGTGGTCAAGATATTCGATTTTAACTTTAATGTGGAAGGATAGTTTGGTTCCATTGTTACTTTTGATTCAGGAAACATGAAGGTTTTTTGTGGTATTATTCTTGGTGAAAATGTTCCATATTTCATCCTTGTGAGAAGTCAGATTCTTGAACTCTTTGTTGCCATGTTTCTAAGCATGTGTTTTCCGAATATTGATTTGAAAGAGCAATTCGGACAACTCTTGGAATTTAATTGGAAAGGCATTGGTTTATATCTGGGTGCCTTGCATTTATACAGTTCTACCGCTATAGGTTTGTCGCGTGTGGTAAAATTTGTTCTTCTTGAAGTAACGTTGCAAGTGCCATTTGAGTTGAATTTGTGAAGTAAAAAATCTAAAACATTTTACCTTTCGTATTATGGCAGGGTAAAATATCTGAATTGTTTTGCCTTTGTGTTTGTCTGTTTGGGCTTAGATTAGTGATCCGTTTGAAGATCTAAAACTTTGTAAGTTATAAATTTATTTTCAGGGCATAAAATTCGTCATCTTTCTCCATGCATTTTATTCTTCTATGTTTCACTTTCAGTTAATCAATCACAAGTGGCAATTGGTCAGCATGACTTGAATCTTATGTTATGACTTTTCAAAAAATTGCAAGGATTAGTTGGTTTTTTGTATGTCAAATTCTCTTCTTTGTAACAAATCTGTCATCTACTAGCCAACTGGGCAACCTATTGGGACTCTTCTGCTGCATCATGGTAGCAAAAGGCGAAGCTCGCCCCAGCGCCCTCACCAGCCTGTCCTAAGACTAACACGAAGGAGGTAAATCACGGGTGGTTACTGGCCCGAACAGTGACTAGTGCATGGGAGAGGGCAAAACCTAGCGACTAGCCAGGATTTGACTCTCAGACCTCATGGTGGCAACGCCCCATGCACTAGCCATCAATCCATCCTGTGTTGAACCTAGGGATAATGGATGCACAAAATTTGACTTATCTAGTATGATTTACACCAAAACATCAGAATCAAAAAATTTCTGTTGCCTCACATTATTCATTTTTTGTTTGGTTTGTCCAACTAACATTGCCAGTGTACCTGCTAGAATTTTAAAATACAAATTACATTAGTTGTCTAGCAATAACGTTAAATGGGGATGACTTATGTTTAGAGGTACAAAAAATGATCTTTCCTTCTATATCCTTGTTCTTGATGCACATAATGCTTTAGCTGATGGTGACATGATATCTGAGCATGAAGATCTGACAGTATGCTCTTGTCGCAAACAAATTGAAAATTGCATACAACATGCATCAAAAGGAGAGTGAGATTCCAAATCAATTGAAACTTACAAGTATAGATGTTTCAATTGCATCTCTGAAAAATACAATATGATGATAATTACTGCAAGAATGTGAGCCAGACAAGCATCATGATTGTTTCATCAAGTTTACTTCAATTCTACTATACAGTAATTTTTCTGTCACTGAAAACCTCAGAGTTAATATCTTAATTTCTTTGTTTCTGCTGATTTAGTTCTATGAAATTTTTTAACAACATCATCTCTTTGACAATGCCACTTTTAACCTACTCTGGAACCGGCTTGCTGGTCCTTTTGACAGGACCATGCAAACAGAAAGGCACTCTGTAACTCTTGATATTCTTGATTAGAGCTAGTTTGTTGCTTTTGCTATCTTTGTTGTTTTCCCCTGTAGCTAGTTGATTGTTGTTTTAGGGATGTATTTCCAAGACTCTGTAGTAGGACCCAGGCTTCTGCTGTTGATAGGAATTTTCTGTAACTGGTTCCTGCTTACGTGTACTTTTAGAGCTCGTTTACACTTCTACTCCGGTTAACTATTCTTCACTCCAATGTCTTTTTTTTGTTTTAAAAAAAACTTATATATTCATGTAGCCAATATGAATTTAGTATCTGAAAATCCAGGTTTTGACAAATGGGATTGAAGTGAAGCTGCAACGTAATGCACTTAGTGTGATTGAAGCCCCTACAGGCAATGAGGAAGACAATGAAGTTGAATGTAACAATACACACTGTAATGGATCAGGTATGGATGGGCATCAATATGATCCAGTAAAAGTACTTGCTCTAGTTATTCTAGATTTCTTTTAGTTTTCTCCCTTTTCTTGTGTTCTCTTTCTTATTAGTTTTACTATCCTTTGAAAAACTGTTTGTTCTACATATCATTGAGCTTATTATTATCATTCCCTGTTCTCCTCTTTTTTCTGTTCTTTCTTTCTCAGTGAAAACAATAGAATTTCCTTACACACGGCACAGTAATGGGCTGGATGGAGTTTATTAGTATCAAATAAATTGTCGTTTTTATTTAATATTCTCTTTTTGCATGTTTCATCATTTGCTCTCGATATTACTGTAACTAGTTTTTTTTTGTCAGTTTCTGGCTCTATACAATTACAAAAAACTCAAAGCTCAAGGAGCAGGCACCATAAAGGAGCTTCTGATAAATCCTGGAGCAGATCTCACTCTTGTGATTCCCTGTCCAAGGGATCTGTTTCCTCATCCACGATTAGCACAGTAAGATTTATACATAGCAACATTCAGCTACGGTCTTGTAGAACCTAGTCTATCACCGTGTTCTTGTGATTAATGCCAAATAAGTGTTTGCAAAAGTTGAATATTAAAGTGACTGTTAGGTCCCTCCATCTTGCTTTTCATTAGTTGTTCATTTCTTATGTAGAAAATAATTCTCGTTCTTTCTGATTCTGATGACGAAAGCTCAATATTTGTTTGTGTAGAAGGTTGACCTGAGCAAGTTAGAAACAACAGCACTGCAGAGATATTATAGATACTTTAACCTAGTAAGTTGAACTCTTCTCAACTGGGAAATTAGTTGCCTGTTTTGTCTAACACATTATTTTCTTGATTGTGGATTCATTTTATTGGATGAAACAGATGGATGATAATCCTAATCCCTCCAAAGAGCAGTTGATTGAAGTTGTTCAAAGGCATTTTGTTTCGCAGGTAGCCTTTCATTTTAATTTCTTTGCCCAAGTAAATGCATTATTTGCACTTGACCAAAGGAACTTAACCCTATTACTGGAACCCAATTGCTCATGATTCGTCCTGAAGCAATTGGATGAAGTGCAGGTAATCGCTGGGTTCATGCAAGCCGCAAAGAGGCTAAAGACCGTCTGCAATTGAATGTGGGTGACTTGCCATGAAAGCTAGCAGATCGGCGGTAAGGCCTTTGTATACCTATTCTTAGATTTGCATATCACGCTAATGCTGACCTTGGTCTATTAAGTCCTAGTTACTTAATGGTTAATTTTTTGTGTTGATTATCATCATTGAGGAAACCAACCACTACTTGGTATAGTGATGTGTCCGGAGTGTTTTGTTTTTTTGGATAATGTACAAGGTCCGAATTCGTAAAATGACACTATTGAGTCCTAACTGAGAAAAATCTCACATCTGATATTGTGCCCTAACAGTGAACAATCTCACGTCTAATGATATAATGAACACCATATAATGAAGACCAAAATTTTTTACTGAGTACCGATAATAAACTCAATTAGACGTTGCTGATATATCAGTATTCTTGTTAGAAAATTTTCTATAGATATAAATACCTGTTAAAACCTTTTATTATGGTTTCTGTCAGAATTCAATCAATATTTTAGCATCATGGTTTTGATCTCTACTGTTGTTTCTGATGCATAATGATAGGTCTTCATTATGAATTATTCGTCGCTATTGGCTAGGCTTGAAACTGTATCTGTACTGCAAGGAGCTTTGTCAACTGAATGCTTATATCAGTTGGAAATTCGTACTATTCCATTTGCAAGAAATGCCATGTAAGTTATGTGAATCACGAAGCTATATAGAGCTCATTAAGCTAATTTAATGGGAGATGATGTTTTAACCTTATAGTTGAGTTACTGTGTGTGTTCCAAATGCTCTACAAATGACCAATGGTGACGATTGGATGTTTTGGGGTTAATTAAATTATATAGCCAGCTTTGACTTTTCTATTGTTTGTCTAAATTTTCAGTTATTTCAAATTGGCGCCTATGTTTCAATGTCTTTGAACGTCATTAGCAATCACAATAATTTCCCCCATGCTTCAAGTTATCATAGATTAATTATTTGATTTCTCCCAAATTTGAATCATTTGTTTTTCTAAAAGAAAAAGATATTTACTAGAACTTTCTTTCTGGAAATGTATCATTATCGTTTTTCTTTCAAAATGCACTTCAGACATTGTTGATTGCATTGTCAGTTTGTTTTTGATTAAGTTGTTTAGTCAACTGATAAGTAAATTAGATCATAACTTATGAATATACCATATTGTCAAGATATTTTTTTTTTCTTATTTCCATCTCAAATATTTCATACAATTTCTGATAATATTTACAAAGGAAAAAATACATTTGGCCCGTGCAAGTCAATATATATATATATATATATATATATATAAATGTTGTATTATTTATGTCGGACACCATCAGAATCACCAAATATTCCTATTAAAAGATGTGGTCGAATATTACATTTGATTAGCTGGAAAAAAAATGATTCATTAAAATGATACCATTTCAGGATATTTGTTTTAATTACGTGTAAGCATTTCTTATATTTCAACAACAATGCGTCAAATGTTGTCGGATTAAATATGACCGAGGCGTTTGGAGTTAGAGAATAAATACGATTGAGATGTTGGAAGTTTTCTGCAGATTTGAAACATGTAGAGGGATAGGGATATAAACAAGTCAGGTTGCTCATTAGTTATTCGGGTCTCGATTTAAAAAATATTCATTCGATTAAGTTAATGAGTCAAACTCGAATCTTATTTCGAACTCGAAAATATTATCAAGCCGAGCTCGAACTTAACAATATTTGGTTCGTGAGTTCGTGAACATGTTCGTTTAGAGGCTCGCGAACGTGTTCGTTAATAGGCTCGCGAACGTATTCGTTAACAAGCTCGTGAACGTGTTCGTTAACAGACTCGCGAACGTGTTCGTTAACAGGCTTGCGAATATACTCGTTAACAGGCTCGCGAACGTGTTCGTTAAGAGACTCGTTTATTTTATATATATAATAATAATAATAACATCTTATTAATTATTATAACTAATTATTTTAAACGAGCTCGAACTAAGCTCGTTTAATTTTTAAACAAACTTTTTTCGAACCAAACTCGAACTAAGCTCGCTTAATTTTTAAACGAACTTTTTTCGAGCAATTAAATGAGGTAAGTTCGAACTAAGCTCGTTTAATTTTTAAACAAACTTTTTTCGAGCCGAGTTCAAACTGTTCGCAAGCTATTTAATTTCATTACGAGCCGAGCTTGAGCTTAAGAATTAAAACTCGAATCGAGCTCGAATCGAGCTCAAGCTCAGGGAAAACGAACCGAGCTCGAGTCTTTTACTATTCGACTTGATTCGGTTCGATTACACCCCTATAGAGGGGGAAATGATTTCGAGATTAAATTTATTGTTCAGTGGAATTTGTATTGCTGTTTTATTTTGTACAAGGTTCGCTTGCTAGAAGCATTTTGTTAGGGTAGTTTTCAAATAAATGCATCCTTTGCCGGCTGATGGTAATCAGAGATTAAGCTATAACATAACTCAGATATGCTTAAATCATCAATTTATAAAACTTTGTAATATAGACGTCCAACTAGTACCATGTTGGCGCGGGAGAAAAATAGATATCAATTTCTCGCTCACCATCAGAACGCATCACTCAGAGAATTGAACTGATCCCATGCCTCCTGCGAGAATTTAATAAAAGAGATTAAATTGGCTGTAAGCAAATTGTTGCTAACTTACGCATTAGGTGCAAACAATTTTGAGTACCTGCAATATGTCGAAAACCTTTTCTGCAATATACTTTTGGTGCTCAGCAGCACCCCTCTGCTGTAGTTTATCTGGATGCAGGCATAGCAGGGCCTTCTGATATGCCCTCTTCACAGAAGGTCCTTCAATTATGTCAACGAGTGGAACTGGCTTCCAGCCACTGCCCGACCAAAGAACCTGAATCATTTTGCATGACAAAATTAAACAATATGGATGAGAAATAATTGACTGAAGAAAACAAACTGTGCTTCTAACAGTATACACGATTGTGATTGCAACAAATTCACAAGACAGTTAACTACAGATTGATGGATTGAGATGTAGATGTAAGTCCAGAAACTAGAAAAAGAAAAAGGGATTTGATTTTGGATTGCGATCAGGAAAGCAGAACTCACATATTGGAGAGTGGATAACAATGATCGAATATTTCCTTCTTTTCCTTTTGACCACTCCTGTATCTTGCGGTTAGCAATCTGGTGGAAAAAAAGTTGGTCATGCTATTACTATATGTGAACATTCATTTACCAATTTCTGTTTAATGAAATAGACATTTACTGCTATCTCTTCGTGTTTTGAAGCAGATTGTTCATCTTTCAACTGCTTTTGAGGTAATTGTTCCACCTGCATATCAAGAACAATTATTTTTATCCTTCAGTCTTCTAAGATGAGAGAGAGAGAGAGAGAGAGAATATGCAAATTGAAATCTTAGTGCCGGCTCCAATAATGAAATTGTTTAGCATGTTATTATTGAGCGACACAAAGTAGCAAACCAAGGATTTACAAATATGTTAGCGCCAAGTAGATCCAGACTACAAGTATCGTGAAAGAGATGA
The DNA here is from genome assembly GCA_038050645.1 of Hedychium gardnerianum. Lineage (NCBI taxonomy): Eukaryota > Viridiplantae > Streptophyta > Magnoliopsida > Zingiberales > Zingiberaceae > Hedychium > Hedychium gardnerianum. Next base: position 9,674 of record JBBUKS010494711.1, read on the forward strand.
AAGAACTTAGGCTTTATTACTTGTGGATAGGAAGGAGAGGGGGCAAAAGAGGGAAGCAACAAAAGAAAATTAATAATTTATCCTTGAGTCCTTGACCCACACATGATCTGGTGATCCTTTCCCTCCCCCTCTGTCTGAACTTATGTTTCCACTAAAGTCAACCTGGCCCTATTTATCAGAAGCCAAATTCTTATCTTTGTAAATAATGGTGATACATGGTGAATAAGTCCAAGAAAGAGCAAACTAAAGAAAATTAAGGTGAGTCAATTGGAATTATGGTTTGAGGAGAAGCAAAGAAAGACTTAAGATTTTTTTTATTATTGACCAATAACAAGACAATCAATTTAAAATAGTTTAAGCATTTCGGTTTGTTGTAGACAGTAGGGATTATGGTATGAGGAGAAATTTAGGGCTTCCTCGCCAGCCAAAAGAATTTGATTACTCTTGGTTTGAGTGTTAAAGTGGCACTGAACAAAGCTAAGGAAAGATTGATGTAGCCAACTACAAAACTTGAGAGTTGTGACATTTAAGGATGGATTTACTTAGATAACTAGGATGGGAAAGGAGTAGGGGAAGGAAAGTAACATAGCATTGGAATATAAGTGATCTATTATCCATATATTTTGTGATCTTTTCCCTCTTCTAGCCCCTTCCATTTTCCTATCTTTCCACTGAATAAACCAAGCCATGCAATTATGATGAGTTTTAGGTCAAACAAATGGAATACTACTTGGTGGTCGAACCTGATTGCCACACCAATGTTGAGTTTGTGATGGATCGAGTACATGGGCACATGTCCTAACAAGTGGCATCTGCAGCCTAACACATGGCAAAATTCCAATTAGGGCTGCTCTGTCAATCTAGATCAACATGGTTATAGGTTCTCCTCAAAAGCATATCAGGCAGTGATGGTTCTTGCAGTGCGTGCAAAAGCTGTGGTAGGCCAAAGAGCTTGCAGAAAGAATAATTTCCCTTTTAGCAAGAGCTTTTGGTGTTTGGGGAACATGGGACTTGAGGTTTCAGTTGTTTTTTCATCAAGTCTTGAAAGAAATTGAGGGACAAGTAAGAAGTTTTTTGCATACAATATGTCCAAATGGTTGTTCAGGATTTGTACTTATGTAGCAATCTACCACCCAAGTACCAACTCGGCTATGCCTGTTCAGGATTCGTATTTATGCTCTCATATCATATAGCTTTGAATTCCTCGGTGAAATAGAGTTTATATTATATCATTCTTCACCTTTTTTTTCTTAATTGCCATTTTGTGTTGGAAAAAAAAAACTGTTCTTTGATTATAGACAAATAGTTTGTTGTATTACTTCTACCACGAGAGATGAAGATTACACCATATGACATCATATTTTAGTAGAGATCATTCTACATTTTTAAACTCAGCAATTACTATTAATAAAGGATGACTTGTTGAGGAGGAAGATTTGAATATATACTTCATTGAGAGTTATTCTACTGGTGATCTTTTGCTGATGTCGATACCAACGAGTCAGGGCCAGAGTGGACTTGATTACTATACACTCCTAACAAGAATGGTGTCAAATTTATCCAAGTTCGTGGTTGTTAACTGGAACTTTTTCAGATCTGATTTTCTTCTTAAATAGTATTTAATAAAGAAACACTGACTGATTAATGATGAAATTTAAGTTGTAAGCTAGATGACCTAAAATCAAGCCAAAATGTTCTGCAAAAATTATTATTGCTTCACCTTACAATCCATAATAGTATCAGGAGTGTGCTGATATTACAGGCGACTGTAGATTTCAAAGAGGTAAATGTATGAGAGATAAAAAGCATCAAATCACTGTAAGCTAATTACTTGTATATAGCCCTTAATGAACGAATTAACTTGGGCTAGAGTATTTTTATAGGTGTTTCAATCCCATTAAGTTAATGGTTTAGTTCTGGCACAAGGTTGGACCTTGATCAGCTAAAAGGAAGGGTAAGAACTGCCTAGCGGTAATATATTCTCTTTCCTTACTTTTTTATTCATACCTATAGCAACTCCGTTACTATATTAGTCTATTTTCACATCGTAAGTTCCTTAGTTGTTGTACACATACTGAATACATCGATCATTTGAACAACATTATTTACAAGAATAAATCAGCTTGTCTAGTGACTACCACTACTAAATAATTTACTCAGCAAAAGTACCAATAGAACATGAACCTTGTAGACATAGCAACATCTAAAAATAATGTGTACTACCAAACTTTGAATATTCTGCAAGCTATATACAAGCTGCATTCCTACAAACAATGGAATTGCACTAATCTATGTTGTAATTATTAGCACTAACCGGTATCAAAATTTTGGTTACATAAAACACAGCATACTTTTCAAAACAAAAGATGTGTGAAATTAAGTATTACTAATCTCAAATCTTCAAATCCTTCATGCAATTCTAATTGCATATGTCCTGAAACTACCAAACAAGTTATAGAAAAAGGGAAAAAAAACATACCAAACATGCTTCAAGATCTTCAAAGTGAGATTCCTCAAATTTACATGCCGGCACATTATTGTTTTCTTGAGTTGAAATTGAATGAAAAGAAACAATGATCAGAAGAAGAGAAGGTTATATTCATAATTGAACCATAATAAAGCACCTTGCTGTCAACAATATGAACACTCAAGACATTCTTGGGAAAAATAAAATAACTTTTCATATTGTGTGTGGATTTGTGTTTTCTTACACTTCCTTTTGGTGTCATACTAAAGCTAGTTTATCAAACAAGGATGCAGAGTATTACATATTATCAATCAATAGAAAAAAAAAATATTTTCAAAAGGTTTTGGAATAGAAAATTGCAATATAATGATTAAACTACATGAAGTTTATAAATTTAATCTTCATTATTTAGAATTCTTTCAGTAAGAATGGAATGCCAATGATTTGTACTCCTTTGAACGATAACAAATTTCAACTTCCAAACCAAAGAAGCAATCATTACAGCTTCCTGTATTTAATTCTTACTTCAACTAGCAAAGAAACCTTTAAGGTTGACGAAAGTTCTGTTTCTTCTTGTTACCTTTCTGTAGTATAAAGTTATTGCTTTGGAGCATAAATGCATTCATAGGTGAGGCATACTGAAGCATAACAAAAGCTCTATTAAGGGAGATTTTGTATATGTATGTGATTACCATATTATAAAAGCATGTAGGCAATCAACTAGTAGTAAAGAAACACAACATATCAAGGGTGAGTTGCAATGACAGAATAAAGTGGAATTACCCTAGAGTGTGGTTATGGAAGAACTGAAGGAAGAAACAAATTGTAAGGAGACATTAAACAATCAATATGTGTAGAATCAACATTGAACAGATGTCAACTGATAAACTACAGACTAAGTATATCTGGAAATCTCACAAAAAAAAAATCCAGGAAAGAGAAAGAAACTTACTACAGCTTGGTCCAGAAGTTTTACTCCATTCAGGAGAAGGATCTTTAGTAATAGGGACATTGGAGCTCATATAGAGAGAAGGGATCCCTTCACTCTCTAACATTTCATTCACCTAAAACATTGTCATAAGGTAATGGAGGTAAATGCATTAAGGTAAGTTGACATCACAAAATTCTGAGAAAAGCATAACTTTCCAGGCATATTAAGTATCATACTTCAACTGGATAAATTACAGAAGGTCCATCATGTGGAGGGACAGCCTTCACTTTATCATTTGCTTCTGCAGCAGGTGTACTAACTTGAACTCCTACTTTGCTTTTCACTCTATCTTTTTCTTTGGATTTTGACTCTCCAGATTCAAATATGCCTTTGCGTTTTGAGAAGGAGCCTTCTATATTGAAAATTTTAATAAAACCCTTAGCCCTTCCTTTCACTCTGCTACCATGCTGTTTGTGCATCTTTTCTTCCAAAGATACTGGGATATCTTCCATTCTAGGGCTAATTGAACCAGCATGCTCAGAGTTTTGTCTTTGCTTCTGTAGCTTAACTCTAAATCCATCAGTTGCATCTTGTTGTCCTCCATCTTCCTTCTCATGTTCATTCAAGGTCTCCGATCCTGGGTAAAGAAAGAAACAGTTCTAGCCATAAAACCAATCATGAGAACAATGTGTGAATATGCATTACCATTTTGTCATTATCATCCTGAAAGAGTTGATTAAGATTTTTTACAGCCATATGTTCATTATAATGTACAGTAACAGGTCTCTCTCCATTATTATTAATGATACGGAGGATGAATTTGAGGGTCCACGTGAGGTCAAAGTCAATAATCACTGACCCGGGGGTCTTGGCAAATCCCAGTCGAGAAGCGCCAACATCCAATCGAGTAAGGCAATTAAGAATCCACGCGGTCTATCAAGGGGAAGACCGAGGGGTGTCTTTCCAAATCCCGGTCGGGAATCGTCTCCCACCGACCGGGAATACCTAAGAACAAATATTCGAATATAAAATACAACTCATTATAACACACCCGATCGGATAAATTATTAAGTGAGCCGGCATGGGGAAACTCAAGGAGATTTCCCGACCGGATCATGGCACTTGCCGACCGGATCGAATAGACCTACTGGGCATAAACCTCCCGCTCAGGTAAAGTATTGGGTACTACTCCCATTAAAAGACTGACAGGGTCTATGAATTTGGCGTAATATAGACTCATTAATAATAAATACCGAACATACAAGGGATGAGGATAGTACGATTAAGATATTCTGACAGTACGGAGACCTATTCATCATCATAGACACCTTACTGGGGCAACATGCCTCATTAATGAGGGGAGTACTTCTCATCTACAAGTATATAAGCAAGTCTCTACACACAGAAGGAGGTATGCGTTATTATTCTTCTACTATTCCATTTACATTCCGGTCACTGACTTGAGCGTCGGAGTGAATACGCCCGGATCCCCTCCGGGCCTCCATTCTAACCCCGGTTCTCTCCTCTACAGGTTTGGCTCGACGTCTCCTGTTCCTCTCCATTTGGTGGCCTCCAAGAGACTTGGTCAAAGATATATCCAGCTCACCGGTAGCTCGTTTGCTTAGTAATCTAATGCAGGAACAAATTGGCGCCGTCTGTGGGAGCATCAGGCTCTGAAATGGAAACTACAATGGACAACACTGGAAGGCCAACCGTCACCATGTCTCAAAACGACCTGGACAAGATAATAGTCACGGTCGTGCGAGGAGCATTGCAACAACAGCAGGAGATGTGGCAGCAGCAGCTGCAGACCATGTGGCACCCACAACTCCATGAGCCCCCCTCTAAGGATGCCACAGGGGTCG
>JBBUKS010494730.1:0-14932 GCA_038050645.1 Hedychium gardnerianum
GGCAAGTGGAGCTTACGATTGAGTCAATTATGGGTATGACTCCAGTATCAAAGACTCTGTATAGAATGACACATTGTCTTTATGAATGACATTCTGATTTACTCCCGGTCAGAGTTGAAGCATGTACGACATCTTCGCATAGTTTTGGAGATGCTTCGACAAGAACGTCTCTATGCGAAGTTTATTAAATTGCATCTTGGCTATTATCAATGGGATTTCTCGGACATGTAGTCTCTAGTAGAGGGATATCGATGGATCCCTTAAAGATAGAGACTGTTACCGGTTGGGAGTAACCGAAGACAGTACAGGAAGTTCGTAGCTTTCTAGAACTGACTGAATATTAATGGAGATTGGTAGAGAATGCCTACAGTTTTGCTTTGTCGTTGACCTGACTAACCAGGAAGGGAGAAAAAATTCCATGGATAGAGGCTTGCAAGATAAGTTTCTAAGAGCTCAAACAAAGACTGGTTATTGCACCCGTCTTCGTGTTTCCCTCTGGAAAAAATGTATTTATGCTCTACACTGATGCATCGTTGTAGGGGTTAGGTGTAGCTTGGATGCAACACGTAAGGGTGGTATTATGTACTTCTCGTCAACTGGAGAAATACGAGAAGAACTATTCTATCTACGATTTGAGGATTGATAGCCATTATTTTTGCGTTGTAAATATGGAGACATTATCTATACGAGATGCTAGCTAGTCACTGAGCAACAGTTACAGATTTGATACAGAGTTTCTTAGAGATGAGACTAGTAGAACAAGAACAGACAAAGCATGGGATTTTGATATCCAAAATTGCTCGGTTCCCTCATTTTAGAATAAATTAAGAAGCACGGGCTAATGATCGGCATTGCGGTATCTGTGTAGCAGAGTGATTTCGAAACCGCAGGTGGAATTCTCGTGTGATGAGAATGACATCATATATGATCGTGAATGATGGTGTGTACCTAGGGCACACCCAGTCAACGAGGATTTATTTTTGGAAGCGTATAGACCTTGATTCGCTATTTATCCAGATAATACCCGAATGTATAGAGACTTGAGCGCTCTATGGGTGGAATAACATGGGAATGAGACATAACGAGATTTGTGGTTTGATGTATGATGAATCAGCAAGGAAAGGCTGAGCAGTGAAGACTAGCAAATTTGTTACAGAAGGTTCTGATACCGGAATAAGAAACGGGAACATATCACTATGGACTTCGTGGTAGGGTTACCCGAACACGGAAAGAACTTGATGCGATTTTGGTGATCATAGAGCAATTAACCGAATCCGTACATTTTTCTACCAATCCGTAAAACAGACTTTTTGGATCATCTGACGGAGTTATACGGTAGAGAGAGTATCAAATTTCATGATATACCTCAGAGTATTACATCAGATAGAGATCCATGTTTTACTTCATTGTTTTGGCAGTAGCTTAGCAGGCTTTGGGTTCGGAGCTGTATTTCGATACAGATATTCACTGCGGACAGATGGACAGTCGGATCACACTACACGGACATTTGGGGATCCGTGGTGATCTTACGTGTAGATTTCAGAGGTAGTTGAGAGGATCATTTACACTTGGTGGTGTTTGCATATCTTTACGGATAGCATTTAGCTTTTTAGATGATCAACGTTTGAGACTCTATTTGACAGAGCACCTCGAACTCCTACTGTGTGTAGGTATGTTGGTGAAAAGCAAATTCTGGGATCACAAAGCATTCAATATGATGCAGAATTTGTGTGTATTGTCCGACAAGAAATATCAGAAGACATCAATTGATAGAAGAGTTATGCAGAATAGAGATGGAGACTTTGGAGTTTAAGGATGTGACCCTGAACTTCTGTGTGTCTCAATCTTTAAAGAGATTGAAAATTTTGATTTGAGAGCAAGTTAGCTCTTCGTTTTATCAAACCCTTTTGTGATACTGGAGTGCATAGGTGGAGTAGTCTATCCGTTGGCACTGCCATCAACCCTTGTAAGGGAATACACTATGTGATGCATGTATCCATACAGAGGAGGTTCCTATGTGATTCTGGATCGCAGCGAACACTTAATGCGGAACAAAAGCATTCGTCTCGTTAGGGTTGGATGACAACATCATACTGAGGTGGAGACAACCTGGGAGCTTTCGGATGAAATCCAAGCTCGATACCCTCACTTATGTACTTAAGGTGTGTGTAGTCCTTTCGGTGCTTATATTGAAGGACTATGTTATTAGGGTTACCGCACCTGAGTTATAAATTTGGGGATCAAATTTTTATAAGTGGGGGAGAATGTTAAATATGGTAAAATAAAATAATTAAAATATGTGCGTTGATTGGAGAATAAGCTTAAAAGAATTTTCTGGGATTTAATTAGAGTTATTTGGAGGAATTTACGGGGATATAAAATATAGGCTTTAAAGTGCCTGTTTAGAATATCAATTAAATGAGGAGTTAATATCTTCAATTTGCCTAAGTTTTAAATTAAAAACTAAGTTTTTATATTGGCCTCGATTAACTCTCCTCCACTCGATTCACGCTTCTTCCTCTTCCTCACGCCGCTGAACAAAATCGATCTCCCTTCTCCTTCGATCGACCGTCGCCGGGCCTCTTCCCATGCCGTCGGCCATCAGCAGTCGTTTCCCTCCTCCGGTCAAGAAGGAATGTCGCCGGTGCTGCCCACATCAAGCCTGCTGCCGCAGTCCTCTTCGCACTCTACTCTAGCCGAGTTCCACCGCCGAGACTCATCGGAGCCAACCGTCGGCCGGGGTTTCGCCATCGGAGGTCACTGTAGCTAGTCGGGGCTAGGTGATCCTCCTTGTTCTTTTCCCCGATTCTCCCCACTCACCGATCTTATTTCCCCTTCTGCTCGGTGCCAAGGAGACCAAAATCTCAGATTTCTCCGCCCACCCCAGAATCGCCGGTCAACTCTCTTTGCTCCGATCACTTCAGTTCAGATCCTTCTCCGACCAATATTGTGGAGAGGTGATATTCTTGGAGTCGTTCCGCCGAGTATGACCGGAATTTTAGAAGGGTTGTATATGATCAAAATCATAGAGGCAAGTGTTTTCTACTGTCCTTAGAATTTGATTGAATAGTTTCTGAAGATCTACTTGATTATCTTTAGGTTTACCATGTAGCTTTCATTGCTTGGTATAGCTTTACTGAAGACTTTACTAGAATGTGATTGCATGGTGCTTGTTAAGCTGCTTGTCATGGTTAGAAGTTCACTCATAGGCATAGCCACCTAGGGACACTTGGATCAGGACATATTGTGATCTATTCAAACTATAGCGTTTACTTCAAGCATAGTTCATTTGAATTTCACTGTCATAAAGCTCAAGTTCATCCAGAGGTAAAAAGTGAAAACTTGAATTATGATTTAAGTTGGATTTCAGTCAAAATCTGTGCTTGAATAAAACTGTAACTTGATTTTGACAACTAAAAATTTAGTTGCTTATCAAAATATTATACTGGCATAAAGTCTTATCAAGTTTATAAATGAGTTTGTGGTATGGGAGTAAATGTAAGATCTGGTGAAGGTTGTTGGCATTGATAAGCTGGAGGTGACACTGTTGTTTGGATTTGGAGGCTACTGAACAGCCACAGCCTTTACGTTGTGCTAACGTGGAAGGGGGAAAGTGACTTGGTTGAGAAAAGTGATAATGCAATCTTCATAGAGATAGAGAGAATAAAGAGACAAGTTGAGAAAGCCAGTGATATGTATATATATATACAGCACACCTTAACATACACCACACTAAGTTTTCTTCCACTGACACACCTGACTTCTACAATGCTGCACCTTAACTCCCACAAAGTTTCACATAACTACCCCTCCCTGTAAATAATCAATCCTTTTTATTGTTTACCTGAGACCTATCGGTGCAACATGTAGCTAGTTCAGTTTAAGAAGGTCCAATACTGGCTTTCATGCTTTCACTTAACCATTTTAATAATTTAGGGAACCTGTGTTAAATGATTCTCTTTTTGTTTGCAGAGGGAGGTAACTTCTTATCCATGAATTTGGTATTGCTTTTGGTCTGGGAGTTGATTACTAATGTCATTCAGGAGAAACAGCATTACCCAGGTAACTCTCATAAATACTTGATTGCTTTGCTGTCAATAGAAGGTGATTTCTGTTAATGTTAATTGCTATGTAACAGTCTGGGAATTTTAGTTGTGGATTTTTTATAACTATAGTATGCTATTTTGAAAGTATTTTCGTTCTCAGGCCAAACATGATACTTACAAGAGAAATAACATACAGGATGTATATGTAAATTTGGAAATACAAGGTAATTTGTGTACTTATTTGATTTCTGTTTTTTTTTTTTTGGGTGTGAAAGCTTTCTTCCTCTGTTCTATTCTCAGAATTTTTCATTCAGAGCCCATGGCCTGAGGAAGCAGTTTGCAAAGTCTTATTGTTTTTGTATCAATTTATGTTAGCAAGCAGTCTTATTTTTTTTCCTTTACTTAATAACCTCATGAGAAAGCTCCTAATCCCCTATCTAAGGTCTGATATCTAAAATTCAGTCTCATATTTGATAATCACTGGTCATAAGATCTGATCAGGAATTTTGAAAAAATATCAGGAATGTTCTGACGTGTTGTTTTGTGCACCTCTGTAAAAGTCTCGTTACATTCTGGGACATGCTATACATTCTGTTTCTTGCTCAGCTGTTTTTTCATAGTGACATAGAACTAAAATAATTTGAACTTCAGCTGTGTTTTTTTTTGTCAGGTTCATCTAGGTTTTGAGGGCGTCACTGGGATACAATGCTAATGAAATTGAAGCAATGTGCCATGGTTGTTTTGCATCTTCCAGGACGATCACCATTTTGCAATCCTGCTCTCTCTTCTCCCATCATGAGTGTTAAGTAACATTTACATATTCTCCAGCTTTGACAGTACGGGTAAACATAATCTTTCATAATCTGGGTCTTCATGTAATCATGTAGGTTAGACACAATACAAGACATGAGGTTACACTTGCTCGAGTCGGATTGGGCCGTACCAATGTGCCAGATCCAAATATCCTTGGTCTTAATCTATCTTGGCTTAAAGCTCGAGAATGTATCAGACTTTGGTCAGATCTTATATGATTTCTACGTTTGTAAGTGTAGTCTTATCCTGAACCTTTGTGCATACTACCGTAGTAAAGTTCATTTCAATCTCTGTGTATTGTAACTTCAACCTGCTCTAGCCATTTTTTTTTCACAAGGGATTACCAGAAAAATCTAAATTTAATACTCAACTTTCTGCCTTTTTTTGCAGCCAATCTGTGCGCTTGCTGGCGCAGTGGTGCATTACTGTGTAGTTCCCGAAACAATGCTAATGTAGTATTACATCCCCTCTCCTCTATGCCATGGTTCTTGCCTGTTGCATTGTGGCCTCCTAGTCAAGTTCGTACTCGACGGTGTTATTTGACAAGGGTCGACTCTCGTGGGTTTATTTCTTTGAGGATTAAATGTCCTGTCACTTAAGAAGTCGTTGGATATGATGATTTATTTCTCGGGCCGGCTATTAGAGGCATTCGTGTGAGTGAAATTAATTTTTTGCTTTATTACCTGTTGCATTATGAAACTATAGAGTGGGTCCTTATATCTCAACAGCCAAATTGTGTCTGTTTTGGGGTCCATTTATGTTCCTCAACCCCGTGCATTCTCAGACAATTTCCAGATTTCCTTTTCCTCTCTCATCATCTGTTATTACCGTTCGTCAATAATGTATTTTGTATCAAAATTGGCGCTGAAGCAGATAACTGGAAGCAAAATCAGTTCGATTTATTATTACTGTTAATCAATATTATTATTATTATGAATATTGTTATTATCATCAAATTTTGGCAGTTTTTTTAATTCAACAATTTGCTCGTTTAAAATTTTGAAACTGTTGTCGATTTCAAAACTTTGGAGATGAAGTCTTTTCTGAAAAAAGAAGGAAATAGTTTAATGAAGGGACAAATTGAGATTTCATATTATAGATGCTTGCAAAAAAACATTATATTCTAAAATATTATTAGATATAAAATAAACATTAAATTTATAAACTGAATAAACCGTAAACCCTCGATGACATCATGCTGTTATAGTATCAGGATTATCATGGGATTTGGAGATTAGTTTTTAATTAATAGTTAGATTTTTATTTTTTTTCATGTATTAATTACTGTTTGAGTTAATAATTATTTATGATTTATTTATTTTTATATAATTTGGAGATGAATTGGGAAGGATATTTGAGATGAACATTATCCTCTTTTGTTATCAGGATTATTGAGTTATTCTTCTTTGATAATTTTAGAAGTAATTAATTTGATTTAATAATTTTTTTTATCTATTATTAAAATAAATTAAAAATATTAATAAAAATTTATTTAGGTGATTAATATTTTTAGATTTATTTATTCTTATTATTTTTTAATTATATATTAAAATTTTAAAATTTTAAAATTTTTAATTATCTTATCTCATCATTATACTATTATTTATATTGTTGTTCCGGATGCTAATATCATTATTTGCAAACGTTGTGACTTCTAAGATTCTAACAGTATGCTTTTTATTATTATTATTATTATTTATAATTGATATCAAATATTCAAATCCAAGCCTGATTAATAGAGCAACCAATCCAATTTCACAAAAAAAAATTCATCGACTATATAGATAAATAAAAAACAGCGCATATAAAAACTGATAATTAAAAATCCACTATTTACTATATAAAAAAAATCCCCAATAATAATATAATGTTCTTATTGACTATGTATATAACACGTTGATAACCTGATACAAACCCAACATTGATAATTTATTTTAAATATTATAAAATTATAAAATATTAAGCTATTGGTAAGTCTTGTTAAAACAAAGCTTGTAGATGGATGTTTTTGTAAAATCTTGTCAGAATTTATTCATACATTTGCTATAATTTCTTTTTCCCTCATCACTCATTTCCCTGCCTAATTTTTACAGAACTCAAACTTGAGTCAAACTAAAATCTTTCTTTACTCAAACCCAATTAGTTATCAAAAGAGTTGATTGTTCCAAAATTTGAAGTCAACGACACTTTGATCCATCACTTATGATTGAAAAATGACAGCAAGAGTAGGATTTCAAACGTTCAAAGCTTCTAATACAACCTCTTTAATAAGGAGAGACACTACAAACCAAACTGAAAACTTAAAATTCTAGAAAATCAGTCATGAAAGGTACCAAGAATGTCGTCTTCTCTGAAGATGTGATACCTAGGGACAGAAGATAAGCATTAGTTAACAAATTAGATAAAATACAAAAAAAGTACGAAACTAGGGCATGAATAATTGTTTCATTTACTTAATTAAGCTATGTTTAGCCGTATCCTATTCTTTTATTATGTCTCTAGAGAGGGAGGAAGACATAAGAGTGAGGGAAGAAGAAAAAAAAAACTAACAATTTATTCAACTGAGAATGACCAAAAAAAGACTAATCATGAAAAATGCATTCAAGTAGACAAAGAAACTAAATCTTCAGATCCTACTCTTTTTTACCATATTTGCAATGTGATTGTAAGAGAAGACGATCATATAGGTAAGTTAAACATACTCTTTATCGCCAAGCTTGACCTCAGTTCCACCATATTCTGGCAGCAAAACGATATCTCCTTCCTTTACGGTGACTGGGATGATATTTCCATTCCTATCGCGTGCTCCAGGACCTACTGCTATAACTTTTCCAGAGTTCAACTGCATAGAAAATTACAGCCATGTCTAGTATTTATGCAAAATACATTATAGCAAATGCTAATATTTTTTTTAGCCAAAGAAAGAATTAACAAGCAAATTGGTAAAATGAATGAAAGCCAAAAACTTTACCACCCATATTGTCCAAATATAGTAATTTAATCAATTTACTTGGAACTTAAGATGCTCATCATATTACAACAACAAGAAGATACGATAAATTTATATAAGAACTAGATGTAAACCCCAAACCTAAAAATGAAATATGAACCTGAGGTTTAAAAATAAATATTGATCACTAAGCAAAAAGTTAATACACATATCCGCCTAGGAAGGTTACTTTAAAGAAATTCAATCCAATAAAATTGTTAATAATCATTTACTAGGATCTTATTTGTATCAACTGTACACAAGCTCTAGACCTACTGCTTATTTTTGTGTACCTGAAACTTGAAAGCTAGCCCTTGGCTATTATTATTATTTTTAGACTTATTACATGTTAGGATGATTATTCATATTCTCTTCTAGGCAAATCATCTCCTATAAATATTGGTTTTAACCGCACCTATTGATGGTTATTTAATTCATTGATAAAACATATCCATACACTCTTGGCCATGTTCAATTCCGGTTGTGTATCAATTGTTACACACAAACAAACAGTAGTTGCAACGATATAATCTGGATACCAAGACCATTTCCTTGTTGCCAAAATGAGAGGCATAACATTTTAGAGGAACGGAGAGCAAAGAAGTGTACGCTGCTTCATCCAAAGCTACTTTTTTTTAAAAAGAATTTATGTGCTTCCAACTTTAATTTTGTACAGTTAACAACAACAACAACATTACGGTGTTGTTTCACATCCAGCTACTTAAACTACAAAATACAATTAACTAAACAAAAGCATAACAGGTTCAACGATTTTGACTGGAAGGAGAATTGCCGAATATGCAAATTGCAAATGGCAAACCGATCACCCTATGGCAAACCCTTGCTGGTATAAATAAAAAAAATTGTCGACATTCGAGTTTATACTCATCAAAAACGACAACTAGAGCCTTGTAGTGTTATTTCGAGACCACAAACGGAGTCTTTTAGGTTTGTTGGTCCATCTCTGTATGTGTAATAAAAAGGAAAAAAAATCGATAAAGCAGTGCTCAAATGTAACCCCAAAACACAAAACTTAACTCAGTGTCAAACCCTACGTAGAAGATTGCACTGGCTCAAAGTGAATCAGAAACAATATGCATAAACAACCATGTATAACTGACAAATACCAAGCGGGAGTTTATCATCCAAATCAAGGCTAAATAATGATCACCTTGGTTGTCTTCTCCGGGAGAAGGATCCCGGCACTGGTCTTGGAAGGAGGGACGATCTTATCCACGAGCACACGGTTAAGCAGAGGAAGCAGACGCTTCGCCATTGATGGCCACAAGAAGCAAAAGCGGCAGCGGCGACTGCAGACGACGTAGAAAGACCACTTTTTGTGCCGCTGCTCGAGCTAGAACTCCCTCCCGAACGGAGCAAGGGAGGGGAAGAAAGGAAATCGAACCGAGAAAGTTACCAAAATGCCCTCACCATGTTCTCGTACTATTGGATTTCTCAAGCATGAATGAAGGGGTAAAATTGGAAATTTAGAAGCATCTAGGGTTATTGCATAGAAGATTCTAGAATGCGGAAGAATGTGTTGGGCTTTCGTGGGCTTGACCCACTTCATATAATTTATAATTAAAATTTTCTATTATTTCATGAATAATTATTAGTCACCTTTACTATTTGATTCAGTTTTGGGTTGGGCCAAGCCCACAAAATAAGCCCAATATACTCCTACTATTTTCACCTGTAAACCAAGCCCTAACATCGGCGACAGACGAGGGCGACGCGTTAGCCGCTGAAATTCCAGTTTTGTCCCTTCCTTCATGAATTTGAAACTAAACCCAACGAGGGTATTTCAGTGATCTACCTTCTTCGATAACCCTTTCTTAAGCCCTTCAGCCTCGACCTTTCGACGTCGCCTGGAGTCTCTGCCGTCTCTGCCGTCTCTGCTTCCGCTTCTCTTGGCCGTCAATGGCGAAGCGTCAAATTCCTTTGCTTAACCGTGTTCTCGTGGAGAAGATCGTCCCGCCCTACAAGACCAGCGCCGGGATCCTTCACTCGGAGAAGATAACTAAGGTGATCGTAGTTTAACCTTGATCTTACTCGCCTTTGATTTCGATGATGAGCCCTTGCTTGCTACTCGGTAACGATATGTGCTTGTTTATGCCTATTGTTCCTTATTCACCGAGAGTCTGTAATATCTGCTCCATAGCTTTTGATCACCTACACTCAGTCTACTCCGAGTCGGTCGGTTGCCTCTGTCGAAGAATGATCTTAACTCTGCCACTTATTGGGATTCATTGGTTTTCAGTTGTAAATCTTAGCTGCATATCCTTATAGTTGTATGTTTTGTTCAATATTCTGTTGAACATCCAAGTGCGAATTGAGTTTTCTGCAAAGGAACATTTGATGATACATCCAGAGGAATTGTTTTAAGTTTGGTGTTTCTAATGCTTGGCCTTTTGATATTAAATCAATGTTTGCGTTTTTATTTTTTCTGGTAATTTTGAGTTTCATATCAGAGATTGTAGTTTGAATGCTCGACTCAATATTTTGATGTTGGGTTTGGATGTTTTCTGGCCGTTCTACTTCCCATGTTATGATCCTCGACACTACTTCTAAGGAACCTAAAAGGAAGAGAGATCAATATTAAATCAGGCTTGCCACAATTTTGTCCATAAACATTTTTTTTTCTCCTGTAACATAATTAACTGATCAGTGACACTAGCATGCCCTCCTAGATGTTGTTGTCTGCCCAATTAATATTCATCAAGCTGTTATTGCTTTTTGAACTTTGTTTCTCTCTAAGGAGTCTGCACAAATTAACTTGGAACCAGATTTTGCTTTGAAGAGGCATCTTTGATAGCCATTCAACATTAAAGAGACATTGGCTAATTCAATTTAAAGTGCACTTACTCCTTGGGTGAAAGAAAAGAAATTCCAGTTTGTGTCGTTGATAATCATGTTTTCCGTTGGCTACTGATGATTTTTCTTTTTAAGTTTTACATCAAACTATATGGCTATGGTTGATTGGTGCACGGACAATTTTTTTTCCCACAACTAATGAGATACTGAGATCATTTAAGCTATATCACTTGAGTCTTCTTGGGAGTTTTGTGTATTTACATTGTTATACTCCTAATATTGAAATATCACACATGCATACTTATAGCTTATTTTTAATAGCTTTTTTTCAAGTAATTTATCTGTGTTTCTTGTGCTTAAGATATAATTCTTTTTTACTGAATAAGATGTTTATGTTTAATTTGTGCATCCAAATTGCTCCTTTTGTTGCTATTCATTTGTCAAGTTGTCAATTAAGTGAATAATATTGACTCTCCAAATGCCAGTTGAACGCATTCATCTTTTTTTTCTTCTTGAGATCTTATTTTATTTTATTTTCTTAACAATTAATTTACTGGTTGTGCTTTCATCTACAGTTGAATTATGGAGAAGTACTAGTAGGTTCTGTGGCATGCGATAAAAATGGAAATACTAACTCTATGAAGAATGGAGATACTCTTGAGTTGTCAAAGGGTCATGCAACTGAGCTGAGGCATGGAGATAAAAAGTATGATATCTTTGTGACTGTGTTTCTGGAGTAAAGAGGAACAAAACATTGTAAAAGTTTCTAAATGTTTGTACTGTAGTGCTTTACTTATTAGTGGAGTTTAGATCGTTGTAATGTTACCCTACCACTTGACACATGATCAAATTTGCATCTCAACTGGGTTAATCTTACATGGGGGTTGACAAGGGTATTGATAGTTGTCTTTGAAAAATCAAATGCCTTGATTCAGTTAAATGTTGAGTTAAGAAAACAAGAACTGTAAAATTCCTACAAGAATAGGTGCATTGCATTTTTCACTCACCAGGCAGTTTTCCTTTGGGCTATAGATATCAAGAATAAAACAAAACATAATGATAGAAGAAAGTATGACAACAACATTATAGCTAATTTAATCCAAGATAATTTGTTTTCTTTTCCCCTAGGTAAAGAAATATCTTGAATAAAATGTTAAAGCATGCTAGTTATAGTACAAGGTAAATAATTAATATTAGTTGCCTATCTATTAAGTCAATAAAAAATTAGCATTATGGAGACTACCTTGTTTTCAATGGGGCAATTCTGAAATTTATGTGTGTTAATTTCTTGCTGGTTGATTTTATAGTTCATTAATGTCGCTTGATAAGGTTGCCTTGTATTCTTTTTAAGTATGATTCTATAGTTCATTAATGTGGCTACAATCCCCAAGTTGAAGAGTCCTAGCCAACTTACTATGATTGGCAAACTTCGATGATCTATTGTAAAAACACTATGACGTCCATGAACGGAGAATCCTTGTAATTTTCAATTTGTTTGAACTTAAATGAAGTGCTTTGTTGCTAATGTGAGCTATTATCCTAGTTTTTTTAATGCGTCTTTTTGTTGTCTTTGTTTCCTGAAGACAACAAAAATTATAATTTTTCAATTCATGAGAATACATAAAATTATATTTATGATTTTTGTGTTGAAGGCTAACATACAATAACAACAACCGAGCCTTATCCCACTATGTGGGATCGGCTATATAGATCATTTTACGCCATTGAGCTCTATCCCCTACTATATCATCATCTATATTTAAATAAAAAATTTCTTGTTTTATTGTTGCTAACCAAGTCTTTTTTGGTCTTCCTCTTCCTCGTTTAATATGCGTATTTGTCATTGTTTCACATCGTCTAATTGGGACATTTATTGGTCGTCTAAGTGCATGTCCGTACAATCTTAAACGTGTTTCTCGGAGTTTTCCCTCAATAGATGTTACTCCGACTTTCTCTCTAATACTCTCATTTCTTATTTTGTCCATCCTTGTATGTTAAAGGCTAACATAGAATACTAATTTTTCCCATTCAATTTTCAGGAGCAACTGCGTTTATTTAGAAGGTTCTAATATAACTAGCAGCATAGTGCAACTGAAGTCATATTCTTGTGGACCTACTTCTCTGAAGGCTTTCCTCTGGAGTCGATATCTATCTTCTCAGGCTGGAGCAAACTCAAGTGATAGGGAAAATGATCTAGATGGGTTTTCTGACGTGGAGGTACCACCCAGATCTGCTGATTCTGTGGATGGTTCAGGAAAAGAAGATGATGAAGAGGTTATATTTGAAGGGGAGGAGTACGAAGAAAATGATGAAGCTGCAGAAAGTTCACTTGACTTGGGAGATGATGAAGCAAATAAAGGTGGGGTAAAAAAGGCATCAAAGCGCTCTCATTCTCAACTTTTCAAGATAATAACGGAAACTCCAAGAAGATATTTAACTAGTGCACTTGATAAATATGTTGAGGAAGGGAAATCTTTAGGGCGAGGTGAGATAACTTTTGCTTTGCGTAATCTGAGGAGGCGACGACTCTACCCAATGGCACTGCAGGTAACTGTAGCTTAACCTACTAGTTTCTATGAAATTTGATGTTTCTATAAAATATTTTGAACTTTGGTATACTAATGGAAGATAGAACTTGGCCTTTCCTGTACAGTTATTATAACAAAGTGGACTAGTGCTCTCCCTATCTGTTTGCATGACCAAATCATACGAACTATATCTTTGATTGTGGTTGGGGCCTATAATCCTCAGTTTTTATAATATTGGTTCACTTCATAAGTTTATTCATCCTGATACTGCATCACTATGTAGCATCCCACATCCACTATAAAATTCTCTTCCTCTATTTTTTTTTTGTGCTACTTCATATCATCCAATACGGTAATCGTTGATCATACTATTGTCTAATATAACAGTTAATCTGTATTCTGTTAATGATAAATTGCCTGTTGTGCCAGATTAATTTTTTTGTAAAAAAAAAAAAACTCCATTCAGGACTAGGCTACTACCAAATGTGATACATGATGGTACTCATTGTCATTGGCTGTGAGAAAAGCTAAACAGAAGGGAGCCAAGAAATACAAGTGGGTAGTCAAAAACAAGATAAAATATTGATTCCTTGTATCCAACAATTGGTCGTACAAGTAGGTATATGCATCAAGGAAAGTTGAAATCATGCTTATGTGCCCACTATTGCCTTATCTAAAGGTAAAGCATGTTTTGAGAGAATGCTACAAAATCATCGAATCTAATGCTATCTCATTGCCTCTTTCTGTCTTTCATGCTGTGGTACACTAAGGCAGGAATTAGTAGAGTTGAGTTGCTTAGTCTTACCAATGAGAATGTTTTGGGAATAGAAAAAACCCACTGGTTTATATCACACGGTGATTATATTGCAATTTGTTGCATGTACGTCAAACATGTTTAGAAATTTTTCTTTGACTCCCCTCTTTATATGACTTAAATCTGAGGGATATGATCCATTACAGCCAATCCCAAATAATTGTGATTAACACACATGGCAATGATTATGAGGATAATGCTGGTGAATGTCTTTAGATGCTTTGGGGGTATGTTGGGTTTGGTTAAATATAGAAAATGATTTATTGAACTAGCTAATCTGATTTGTCGACTACAATAGTGGACATATTATGAACGAGCTTAATCCAGCATGAAACAATTATTATGTTCATTCTTGCCCTAGCTCAAAAGCATGCATTGGATGAGGAATAGTGGCTCCTGACCAACCAACCCATGCAAACCAGACAATCAATTGTATTTCCAATTAGCAATTTCTGTATGTTTTATTTTATTTCATTTATGCATTTTTAATAGGTTAGTTTCTGAATTTTAACATATCATATATTATCGAAAGTAGCAATGAATCTATCATTCTGTGATTTTTTTTCATCTATCCACTGTTAAACATTTAGCCGTCTAATAAAATAATATTTTGTTTTTCTCCACCTCAGCCTCTTGAGATTCACTTGCACCGATACATTGGCACACTCTTCTGGAACCCCTTGTTGTCTTGCACTTACACCTAACCTATTTGAAACTGAAATTCTTGATCACTGTGATTGTTTACATATTTAAATTCTCTCTCCTCTTTGGCTGTAAGCGTGATCTTATCACAGTGGTCCCCACGAGATGAGTTGTTGGCTAGTGCATGAGGTGTTGCCACAATGAGGTCCAGGGGTCAAATCCTGGCTAGTAGCCAGGTTCCTGCCCCCCTTATGCACTAGTCACTGTTCGGGCTGGCTAGACTAGC
>JBBUKS010494741.1:0-13550 GCA_038050645.1 Hedychium gardnerianum
ATAGATGATGATATAGTAGGGGATAGAGCTCAATGGCGTAAAAGGATCCATATAGCCGACCCCACATAGTGAGATAAGGCTCGATTGCTGTTGTTGTATGGTAATGTAGTGGATATAGTATGTTGGTTCAACCACTTGGAGAATTATTTGTTTCACCTAGACCATCCAAAACTCTAGTAATTCTGATCATGGTGGTCTGAACTTAAACAAGGATGGACTTTGAGAACAATTGAGCAAAATGCAGCAGCAGTGAACCTCAAGTCCTATCCATTTGGCATCAGCTAATTAGGTCATACCCCACTATTGAACATTTGAACAAAATACTCTACCAAAACCTACTTCATCCAACATTTGCTGGTCTACTTTTCCCCAGTTGATATCTTTTAGTCAGAGATTCTCACTTGACCTCATTCCAAATTTCCCTTAGTCAGGAAAAAAGAGACTAATCGATACTTTTCACATTCCAACTCTAGTTAATTAGAAGACAAATTATTTTCTGCACAAATTCAATTATTAAAGTGAAAACTTCTGTACTTTGGTCACTTAGCAAATTCACTTTCCCATAGGTTAAGCATAAGATCATGAAACTCAAATTTCAATTGGAAGGCAATCTCCGGAGCATCAACATGTTCAGAAAGGAAGGAAAAAATCATTAAGGAGCATTAGCTTACCAAAGTGACAGTTATAGCAGGCAGAATGAAGGAGATGACTCCAGAAAGGATGCTGTCAGGGAAAGATGGAACAAAAGTAGACCACATAACCTGTGCTAGCATTCAATGATTAGATGCATACTCTACAACAACCAATTCCAATCTCTATGGTAGTTCAGGCAAAACAAATCGTTTTTCTCCAACGAGACACAGCGCCCACCAGTCAAGGAACGGCAAAAGGGCGGCATTTGTTGCCTGAGAGAAGATTGCGCGCATTAAGGACGATCTGCGCGAAGTTGGAGGAGAAGCAAGGGGATGTTCGCAGCTCCTGCGAACTTGGAGGTCAACGAATCCCATTCCTGGAAGTTGAATCCCTGGAGGAAAAGAAAAGAGAAAAAAAAATACCCTTTTCTAATCTACAAAATGAACCGATGACCAAGGCTCGATCATTCTCCTTTTTTCTTCTAAAAATCCATTACCTTGTCGCCCGGGCGGATCGAATCAGCCGATATGACGGAGAGCGGGGCATTGGTTTAGGGTTATTAGACGTCGACGTAGTGGCATGGGAGTGGAGCTACGGGCTCTCGCTAGGACTGGTCGCGAAGAGCGAGGAGGGAAGAGGCGGAAGGCTCCATAGCCAGGCGACGGACGAAGGCGGAGCGCCGGAGCTCCGGAGCGGCGCGCGCCGCGTGAATCGTAGCGAGGTGAGGAAGGAGCGGAAGCGGCGGGGTAAGTGAGGACCAAGGAAGGGAAACGGACGGCGAAGGTAGCGACGCGTGGCGGATGATTGCTGGCACATATATCCTTCCGCTTTGTGCCCGCAATCTATATCTCTCATTGTTCTTCAATCTAACAAACTATTGAAGACAAAATTTCAACGATATCGGGATAAATAATAATAATAATAATAAACTTTTTTACATAAATTATATTTCAAATTGATCAATGCACATTCCTCTACCATAATTAACCCGACCAATGATACTTTACTTAACGAGTAAAAAAAGAAGAAGAAAAAAAAGTAAAAGTTTTGTGGGGGGCAATTAGCTATTCCTTTCTTGGAATGGAAGAATAAGAAGAAGAATAAGAAGAAGAAATGGAAGAAGATAAAGAAGTGCTTTAACGAAAGCCTGTATCTTTACAGCATCGCCAATGAAGAACAAAGCCTGCCTTTTCTTACGCTCTGTGCCTCTAACTTTGTTTACTGCAACTCCCATTTGCCTCACCTCTCTTTAATTACTTTTCCTTCCTTTCACTTTTCTTCTTTATTTTCTTCTCTCTCTCATTTTTTTTTTTCAAACTATTTTCGAAACTTCAATTAGCTCTGGATTTGATTAATCGCATTTGATGATTGTAAAAGCAGGAAGAACAGTACCAAACCTCAAAAGAGTTCCTACTCGATTAAAGCAGACTCAAAATAAATATCAAATTAATATAAGTATATTTTTATCATACTAATATTTTTTGATGATAAGGGGTAGAATTATAGTTTTGAAATTTATGAGGAGTAAAAAGTGAAATGTGCGGTAAACGTTGGACGACGGAAAAGATGAAGTTGCATGCCTTAAAATACGCAGACATGGCCAACAGCTTCATTTCCGCTTCGAGCTCAGCACACACGCCGCCGGCGCATTTACTCCTAATCCATCACCTTCCTCTTCTTCAAGAATAACTACTGCAGGCGTTTCATTCAGCAGTGAACGAATCGAGATTTAGGTGAGATTTTCCGGTTTCAATTTCGGCTGCTCTGTTTTTCCCCCCTCCTTTTTGGCTTCTTCTGATGCCGACCAAACAAGTGACGGATCTTAATTGCGCCGCCTTGTTGTCTTGTTGTCTGCCATCCTTCTCATTCTTCTTCTGATCAAGCTTAATCTTCCATCCATGGTGTGTGACTGTGTGAGCAATGAGAGAGAGAAAGCAGCGGAGCAAAAGCCTGGCTCTGCTCTGCGGGGTGTGTAGCTTGCTTCCTCCAGTCTACTTAGCATCTCTTTGGACAACGCGTGCGTGCATCATTAATCCTGCCTCCCCTGTTTTGAACTGTTCCTATCACAAGCTTCTCCTTTGCCGTCGTCGTCTTCTCCGAGTGATCATTAAATGTTGGCAAAGCCCGAGCGGTGCGTGCACTGCGTCGCCATTAAATGGGGCGCGTGGGCTTTGACATGCAGCGGCAAGAGCGACTCTCCCTCCTTTGTGACCAAAGTTTAGTTTGCAGGTGATCGGGAAGCCAGGCGACGAGGAGATGTTGGCGTGCATCGCTTGCTCCAAGCACGGCCTGGACGACGGCGGAGAGGATGCGGTTACCAACTCAGCCGGCAACAAAGAGGCCAGCAAAAGCCTCACCTCTCAGGTCACCTCCAATTCCTTTCTTCATACACTAAATTTCAGTTTTTAAACATGAATTCGAACCGAATGAAAAGCTACAAGGCGTGTGTGAGACAGTGAGAGAGGGTGAACAGAATAGCTGCAAAAGTGATAATGACCATGCGCCTAATGAACCAAGGCTGTCAAAGCAGGACAGTGCAAGCATGACAAGGTTGTGGACTGCGAGGTCTGGTTCCAAATTGGATAAAGCTTGGTCAAGGTAGAGGACGAAGGCAAGGTCCCATCTCACTTTCTCTCCATGCCACAGCTCCAGAGAAAGAGAGAGAGAGAGATGATGGCGGAGGCCTCGATCGGGTCTTTTTAAAAAGGAGAGTTCTGTGTGGAAAGAGATCCCTTGGCGGTAACAAGGGGAATAGGAATAAAGTGAAGCAACAGAAGCACTCTGTTGTGGTCCTCCGCTGTTAACAGTAGTGTTCATTCATGAAACAGAGCATTTAACAGCTTGATTATGAACTGAATCGCGAGTTTGATCTTCATCTACAGATAAAGGACATGGTGTTGAAGGTTTCTGGCTCCTCTCGCCAGTGCAAAGGCGGAGGAGGGAGCTCGTCGTTCCGGAGCAAGAGCTTCCACCCACACCCGCACCACTACTTCGACGACGGCGAGATGATTGCCGTCGCACGGAGCCACCACCGCGGTCCCCTACGGTCAGCTAGTACGAAAGCGTGGGACATGAATTATGAGGAGCCGAGGAGCAGCGCCAGGTGGACCGGCGGCGGCGGTGTCGACGCAGTCGCGGCGGCGCTGGAGAATGTGGTGCTGGAGGACGAGGGGCGGCCCAAGGAGTGGGTGGCGCAGGTCGAGCCGGGGGTGCACATAACCTTCGTGTCGCTCCCCGGCGGCTCCGGCAATGATCTCAGGCGCATACGATTCAGGTTCGCGGGGTTCCACAACCTCACTATTACTTCTGATCATTGGATTGCGTTCTCAGCTCTGAAGCAATGGCGAATTGTTTGTGTAGCCGGGAAATGTTCAACAAGTGGCAAGCACAGAGGTGGTGGGGAGAGAACTACGACAGGATCATGGAGCTCTACAACGTCCAAAGATTCAACCGCCAAGCTCTGTCTCCACCACCGAGATCCGACGACGGCAGCGAGGTTTGAACAATCCCTTGTTTCCTTACTGAATCTTAATTGCATTCCAAATCGAATTGCTGAATATTTCAGAGAGAGTCATTCTACTCGAGGGTGGGATCGATACGGGAAAGCTCAGCCGGTAAAGATTACCGCAGCGCCACCAGACACACAAACCGGCCGCCGATGACGTCCGTCGCCGGGAAAGGAGTATGTTATCCGTTCGTGCCGGATCCATCCGAGCAATTCTTCCCGCACCACCTCCACTACGGCGCGGGAGTTTCCGGTGTCAGGGCAGAGACCTCGTCGGTGGACGCGTCAAGGACCACCACCTCCTCCAGGGACGAAGCCTCCATTTCCATCAGCAACGCCAGTGATCTGGAGATAACAGAGTGGGTGGAGGAAGACGAACCAGGCGTGTTCATTACCATCCGCGAGCTCGCCGACGGCACTCGAGACCTCCGGCGGGTTCGATTCAGGTAATGAAAATCGATCCACAAAACAGAAGATTACCATAACAGCCAATTCTAACACGTTGTTTGTGCAGTCGAGAAAGATTTGCGGAGGTTAATGCGAAGCTTTGGTGGGAGGAGAACAGAGAAAGAATCCAGGCGCAGTATCTATAGAACTGACTCCAGCATCAGAAACAATAAACGAAAACGAAAAATAGGACAGAAAAACAACTGAGAAACGAAGTATGTTTGACTTGTTTTGGATGGCATTCAATGCATTTGATCCTTGTGCTGGAAAAACATGCTTTATCAATTATCATCTCATATATATATATATATTGTAGGAAGTTGATATTATTGTTTTGAATAGCTCTCTAGTAACTAAGGCGAAGAACAACTACACCAATATCATTTCTTGAGTGCTTCATCATTTAGCACTTCTTTCAACCAAGACAAGAGAAAAGAAGCACACAAAAATTGCACTTGGAAATGATAAAAGAATTTAAGTGCTGAAGGAACCACGGTTTCTTAGCAAAATAAAAAGATAAAAGATGAAAATGTTGTTCTTGAGCTAGTCTCAGCTCTCCTATCATCATCAACAGCTTGGCCTTCATTAGACAATGTTGTAATTGACATCGTTAAGAGCTTGTCTCTTTGTTTCCACCTGATCAACAAAAACATGAGGTTTCTTCTTATGATTAGTTTCCACCTGATCAACAAAAACATGAGGTTTCTTCTTATGATTATTCTCAAGGCTGAAATACAAGCATGCAACAAAAAATAAACGGATTCTAGCAATACCTGGCTGACATTGCTTATTATCTTCTCCTTGTACATCTTCTTCAGCTTTCTGATGCTCAAGTTTTCTAGCACATTTTGCTCCTGATTATCATTAACCACTTGTGTGTTCAACTCATCAGAATATATGCCATTCTCTTTGTCTGCACCAGAAAACTGAAATTTTTTGACAGAGCTGTGTTCAATTGCTTCAATGGCTTCACTTGTTGACTTAGCAGGAGATCCTGCAACTTTGGCTAAGATTTCATCGGATTCTTTTACTTCTTCCAGCATCTCATCGTCGCAACCAGCATTGACGACATGGATAACAAAAACCTCATCTTGCAAATTGGCAGCGATTATTTTTACCCCATCGTCACAATCAGGAATTGAAGGAACCTGATTCTGGATGATGGAATTTACTGCTACACCAGGAATCTCATCGTCATGGTCAATCTCTTCAGACCCGCCCTTTTCATCTGTAGCACGTTTGATTTCATCCTCCTCTTCTTCCTTGGTATGTTCAGTTACATCATCTTTGGTTATCACTAGGTTCTCTAAAGAAGTTATGATCCCTTGGACAGGTGACGCTTTGAATTCGCAATCGGTCTCAGGCGCAAATTCTCCAATGGATACTTCAGTTTCTTGGATCACCTCGTCTTCATTAGCATCATTTGCTCCACTCTCCACAATTCGATCACCATCAATGCAGACTTCATCTTCATTTCCATCAAAGTTACCTTTGATTTTAACACCTAAAACGCATATAGATTACCACGATTCAGTGGCTAACAACAATGGAAACGTGAAGATAAAAGGATTAATAGAGTCCTCGTTTACCTTCATGACGTTGGACTACACTTCCTAACTCCTCATCAGCAAATCCTTCAGCTTCTGGAGCTATTTCATCATCTTCATCAACTTCTTCTGTATGCATATCCATCAGTTCCTCTTCTTCAAAACTCTTCAAAAACTAAATGGAATTGTGCAGAAACAAGAATTAATAGAGTCCCACTTACCTTCATGATGTTGTGCCACACTTCCCAACTCCGCATCATCAAATTCCTCCGCTTTTGGAGCCATTTCGGCAGCTTCATCAACTTCTTTTGTAGCCACATCCATGACTTCCTTTTCGATAATAGCAGACTGTTCGGCATCTGGTGTTTTTCCATTCTCTTCAAGATTATTGATCAGAATATTAGCACCAACTGCCACCAAATTACAATCTTTTTCACAGTGATTATCAACTTCTTCTGTAGAGAAATCCAGCTTGAACTTCTAAGATTAGAAAAAAAAAAAGAAGACAATTTATAGAAGAATAGATCCCAAAATGATCATTTTCACCTTTGTCCAGTTGCTTTAAAACACCAGATACGGCAGCAAATTCTTTAACTTCCGGAGATATTGCAGCTTCTTCCAGAGAACGGTGTGGAACAACAGTGTCAACGGCCACCAAATCACGATCTTTTTCACCATTATTGATTTCGTCTACCGGAGCATTTCTGATCTCCATACCTATAATGGGAGATATGTAATTAGATTAAGATAAAGCTTTTAAAACAGAGGGAGTAGTTGCCCAAAGTCGTTTCATCTTCTCCACCTTGTTCCGGTTCTACTTCTAGGAATGAAGATCCGATCTTCACAGCAGATTCCTCAGTCTTAGCCCTAATCCTTGCACTCCTCCTCACGGTGGACGCGGCACCATCTTCTGTCGCTGCCCTGGTAGACTGCCTCGTAATCTTATTACGGCAAGCAGTAACCCTAGCCGAAAAGACCGTGTCTCCATCCTCTTGCTCCACCACTACTGGGGTTATAGTCACCTTCCTAGTCGCCGTCTGCCGGCGAGTTAGAGCGGCCGGAGTTTTCATTGCATCCGCGGGCTCTCCTTCCTTAGCCTCAAGGTCCTTTTTTAGCCTCCTCGTTGGCGGCTTCATGGAGCTGCACTTAGTAACGGTTAACGGCGTGGCCTCACTGAGGGTTTCTTTCTTCTCCTCCTCGATTTCATCTTCGTCTCCTTCAACGCCCAATCGCCAGATCTCTGAGGCCTTCACAGTCACACGACGAGCCCGAGGAAGGGGGCTTGCGGGTTGCTCCCAGGGCTCTAATGAATCAAGATTCATTAATTCGCCATGCGGTCGTCGGCGTGAGGCAGCCTTGCACGAAGAGGATACACGGGGAGTCAGATCCTGAAGCGCTTCTTGGGCGTTCTCCAACAAACCAGCCTGATGTTTCAAATCAACCGATTTGATTACGCTATCAAGACGAGGCAAAGAATATAGGTGATAGAAGAGATCTTACCGAATGGAGAGCTTGGAGGGCCTCGGCCATGGCGACGTTGGTGATGTTGGCAGGGACGCGGTTCTGCTTGCATAGGGCTTGAAGCTGCCGCCGGGGTATGCTATGGAAATCCATGGCTTCCTCCTCTTCTCCTCTGCTGCAATCGCTGTGTTCTCGTTTAGGGTTTTGACCGGCCTGGACTTGGAGAAGGGAGCATTGGTGACGGGAAGGGTATATATAGGCCTGAGGAGAGGAGAGCGATAAATTTGAAATTTTCGACCGTTGTTGCCTGCCTTATCAAATTTGATATGTGAATTCGGCCGTTTAAGGGTTGCCTTATCACATTTGATTTAATTTTATTTAATCTTACAAATGGACATCATGAATTTGAACTTTTAACAATTTAAAAATATTTTTTTATTATTATTAGTTACTACAACGAAGAAAATAAATGTGCCACGGATGAGTTTACATGAACTAACATCTTTTATTAAAGCTGGTAGAAGATTTTTTTATTTTTCAAACAGGCCCTTCAAGTTCTCCATTTCCAAAAGTTACCTCAAAAAAATCTAGGGTTTGGTTCAATCGTCGCCGGGGGCGAGGAAGCGGTAACGCTCCTCGTAGGGGCCGTCGAAGAGAAGGTCGGCCCCAAACCACTTGGGGTAATGAACAAGGTCGCCGGCGACAAATTTCATGTATTGCTCGCTGGCCTTGGCTCCCTCGGGAACCACCCGGACCTCGCCGCTGACGACGTACACCTGCTGGTCCACGTTCCATTCCCAGGGGAGGCGGGACCGTCCGCCGGACTTCCACACCGCCCATCCGTCGATGCCTAGCTCCGCCATCCTCTCCGGCGACATCGCTCGCTCTACCCGCACATTGTACACGTCCTCTAGAGACGGTTCGGGCCGCGAACAGGCCACTGGGATCCCAATCGAAAAAGCTGAAGAAAATAACGGGGAGCGGAGGAGGCGGTGGCGGCAGCGGAGGAACTTGGGAGGCCGGATGGAGGTCGGAGGGAGCAGCGTAGCGGCGGGGAAGCAAGGGATGGCTGCCATCGTCCCTTCGCATCTAACATCTGTTTCGGCCAATTGAGTTTTTATAAATTGTCTTTTTCTATAAATAGATAGAAAAATGCATTTTGATGACCTTCCCTTTAAATTCGTCCAAAACAGCTGCTCACCAGCCATTTGTAAAGCAAAGTTTTACAAATGAAAAACTTTTTTGAAAAAACATCTGAAACAAGCATAATTGTTTCCACACAACATCGTTACAACCACTCTTCTAACTCTCTGAAATGACTTTCTTCAAGGTATAGCTCCCTGCCAAGGATTGATACACAAAAAAGTTCACTACCGATATGCCTGCCAGTGCCAAGAAATAATAATCCAGATGGCCTTTGTTTAGATCGTCTGGGATCCAGCCTGGCTCTTCCTCGCCCGACGTTACCTTGGCGATAACTGTGATGATGAAGGAATTCAAGTAATTGCCTAGAGACATTGAGAACAGAACCATTGCGGTGCAGATGGTCTTCATCCTGTCAGGTGCCTGAGCGAAGAAGAACTCTAGTTGTGTGATGTTATTGAAGACTTCCGAGCTGGCCAGGACGAAGAACTGTGGGAGTTGCCATAGGATGCTCAAGGATTCACCAGCTCTGGCACTTGCTAATCTCCTGCTCTCGTTGCAAGCAGCTGTTAGCATAGCCAGGACCAGAAGGAAACGGCCAATTCCCATGCGCTGCAGCTGGGAAAGTCCGGTTCCATTTCCTAAGTACTTCTTGGAAGCTGGAGCTATGAAATTGTTGTAGACGAAAACCCAACTCATGACACTTATGATCTCGAAGGAGCACAGGGACGCAGGAGGGATCGAGAACGACCCAATTTTGGGGTTCATTGTGCTACCTTGCTGAATGAAAGTGGTAAACATTTGAGCAAATACAGCTGCGTATACAATGCTGTTAGCCCATATTGGTATGAGCCGCAGGAACATCTTCAATTCTTCAACTTGAGTGACAGTGCACAAACTCCATGAGCTCTGAGGAGAACCATCTTTTAAATCTAGGGCAGAAATTGTAGCTGCTTTATCTAAGAACCTGAGCACATGATGCAAGTTGGAATGATTTTAATATTTCCTTAATTCCAAGGAAGAATCAAATGAAGGTTAAGAAATAATATAGACTATCTAATCCAATTTTTTTACACAAGGAACATGATAACTATAGGAAAATACCTGAACTCATTTGTATGTGGCAATTTCTGTTGCCCGCCAGATGTGATCTTATTGATCTCATACAAGAGACTGCTATCCCTGGGAAGTTCTGCATTCCACTTTTTGTAGGAGGCAACCAGTACCTGAACGATGCTCTCCAAGGGGCTTCCAGTTGGCAATCGTCGCCGAAAATTTGGCGTGCCCAACACAAATGCTGCTAAAGCTGCAGCCATGCAGATTGTAGCAATGCAATAGCCAAGCCCCCAATCTATATTCTCCTGTATCCATACAATAAAGGTTCCTGAGGTAAGTGCTCCTAAGGTGATGCAAAGATAAAACCAACCAAAGAAGGCGCCCTTCCTTTCTCTTTCTAAGGGAATCTCGTCATCAAATTGCTCTGCACCAAAAGGGAGCAGAGCTGCCTTGACTCCTCCGCTCCCAATTGCAACAAGATATAACCCACAAAATAGAAAGGTGCTAGATGAGTGACACGAGCCTCCCTCACAATCAGAGGACTTTGATGTTGCAGAAAAGGCAGAGGAAGTGACGGTGACCATTCCCTACTCGACAAGAAAGGTGTATTAGTAATTGGCATCCAATGAGAACCTGAAAGAGACAATCCATCAGGAACATAGATATAGGGCTTCAATCTTACTATGAGATATACTATAAGGGAGACCAATATTGTTTTGTAATTTCCCCAGTAGGTATCAGCCACAATAGCTCCAAACAATGGTGTTAAGAAACATGTCCCACTCCAAGTAGCCACATTTGCTGCAGTTGCAGCATTGTTTCCATGGAGAACAGTATGAAGGTAAACAATCAAGTTTGCTCCAATACCATTAAAGGCAACACTATCCAAGTACTCAAATCCTGCATGATGGTATATGCATAATCAAAAAAATCTAGCTCTCTATGAATATATATACATCTAACAAAAATTTAGTTGATAATGCTAATTGATCGCATGCAGCTAGAATGACAAGAATTTGTGAAATTGAAAGTTATCATGGGAAATGGAAAATCAAGAGATACTAATTTGTAAGAATGTTGAAGACAATAACTCAACTTGAAACCTTACCCAAGATAATAGCTGATGCTTTCGAGTTGCTAGGCTTATGATGCGAGAGAGGTCCATGGTGGTTAGATTCATCCTCCAAACTCTGAAAGAGTAGTTAAATTAGTAAAGCATCTGGTTCACTGCAAAGATTACTGAATCATTATGCTTAAAGCTGGGGAAAGGTGCAAAATGAAAACCTTTTGATTTTCAAGACCCAAAGGCTTTGTTCCAGACAAAGAATACAAAGCACAAAAACAATAAACATAAAATCAAACTGAGTGATTTAATCATAAGGCTGACTCTCCAGGGAGGGAAAAGGAGCAGATCTAGAAATATAAAATCTCAACTTCATGAGCTATCAAACTAGAGGATGTCAATGTTTCCAGAAGCAATCAATTTTTTTAACTAAATTTAATTTCTTTGTAGAGGACAAGATAAAAAGGAAAGAATAAACATCGCCTGCAAGATTCCTTCTGAGAGCCACAAAAAGTGGCTATAGCTAGAAACTATCTTTTACATTATCGCAGCACAACAAGGAATTTGCTTTCTTGAGTACCAAGTTACATCATAGGCTATTGATGTCCTACTTCTCTGGATCCGAAGTAGATCTATTTTAAAACAAAAACAAAAACTTTAACTATCAAGATATTACAAAGACATGATTTCGCAGGAATCCTTATCAGATCAAAAATCCAATCCTCAATCTCACCAAAGAGCATTGTTTGCATTTTAAGTCACTACACCTCATCCAGGAGCTTACAAGGTAGAAGGATTCGGGGATTCTCATTTCAATACCTGATTCACTGACCACATAACATTCTAGGGTTCCCCAAATCACTCATTTCTAAACTTTCAGTTCACAATGCATCAAGCACAAATTCCCGAGATCTAGAGATAAAAATGAAACAGAATCCCTAGACACTTCCTCTCCAACAAATTTAGCAATTTCCTTCTCCATAAAGTAGAATGAAGCAAAGGATTGAAAAATGCAGCGACCCGAAAGAAGGAAGTGATTACCAGCGGGATCAGAGGACTCCCTTCACCTCTCTCCATGGAATCATCTCTGTCCATTGCCGTGTCACGACGAGAGTGAAGAAGCGAGCGCAAGGGATGAAGAGCTTTCGAGCGCTTCCACTCGATATTTATTTAGCTGCCTTTCGAAATACTATCTCACACGATATGGATCACAGCAGAGTATCGTACATGCGGTGGAAAACTTCGACCGTCGGATCAAAACACGCACGAATCGAGAAGCGGCACGAGTATATCAAACGCTCCGAAAGATGGGACGCAGACAAAGATATATGCAATCACACTCACTGGCTAGCAGCGGGTGGGTGATGAAATCTTTTAATCTCGTCCGTCAAGTGGAAGGAAAAGGGCCATCGAACGGTTGAGAAGCACGGGAGTTCGCTTAGGATTGAATTCAACAACCAACAAGTCAAGTCAATTAATGTTGACTTCTTGTAATAACATGCCATTTCCCCTCTTTATTATTTATTAATCCCTATATTTTTACTAAAAAAATATTCCAAATTAGAATATTTTAGATTATTAAATTGACAAGAGCAGGGGAGCCATTTCCAAGTCATTTTCATGAGGCATATAAGCAACATGGTGGTTACTAATTAGTTTGAATCTGTTTACCAAAGCAACAAAGGTGGTTGACATTGCCAACCACTTCGTGTTGTACTCATATCATTAATTGCTTCCTCCCTTGCTTTTGAATTACTCAATCTCTCCATTCAGTCCATATAATTTTACAGTGGAACGACCATAATTGAGGGCCTAGGTTACCGTTACAATGATTGTACGTGAAAATAATAATAATAATAATTTCATCCCGAGAGTTTTTCATCGTCGGCCCTATAACAAAATGAAAAAAGATAAATTATGATATCAAATGATCTGGGAGGATATTTAATTCTAAGGTGAATGAACTCCGTGGAAATCGATCATTATTCAATGAAATAACTCGGCTATATTCGTGGGGGCACATTAGAATGATTGTAGGATATAGGGATAATAATTTTCTCCGAACTCGATGGATAATACAACATTCGATTGAAAGATTATATAAAAGGATTTTTTTGAACGTAATTAAATAATTGAGTAATTAGATATGAAGATTTTTAGATTCAGATATGAAAGCGGGTTTTTTAAAATTCTACTCATATCCCACCCGTCGGATTAAATTATAATATTATCTTTTATTCTTATTATTTTCTTAAAATTTTAATAAATATTCATAGCTTCTTCGAAATTATAGAGAATAGTAAGATATTTAGTAGGGTATGAATATCTGATCCTTCGATAGATATTAGGATAAAAATGAAAGTTAAATATCTGATGACGATGATGATGGAATGTGAATACATATAATAAATGAAAATAAAGAGAAAAAATATATATAATTCAATTCAAATCTGATCATTATATCCCTAATAGGATATATTATTAAAATTCAAATTTCAATAAGAATAAATATTTTAACATAATTTTTAAATATACATAACTTGTATTTTGAATTCATCCAATGAATAAATTAAGAGAACATCGTCTATTTATTTATATAGGGAGAGATCTAATCTGTTGTGCAGATTTTGTTGGGTTTTGAGTTTTGGTTTAGAGATTTTGGTGTGGTTTGATTTTGAGTTTTTGGGTTTTGAAG
>JBBUKS010494751.1:0-14929 GCA_038050645.1 Hedychium gardnerianum
TAGCCCCCGTGATTTACCTCCTCCGTGTTGGTCCTGGGACGGACTGGCGGGGGCGCTGGGGGCGAGCGTTTCGCCTTATGCCATAATAATCTAAACATACTTGCCCCCTAGGCTACGGTGCAGCGGTAGGGTGTCTATGCAGTCTCCAAAGCACCCATGGTTCGAGTTTAACATATAATCTATCTCTACTCTACTAAGTCTAAAACTTTTCACTTTTAGCGTTTCCTGTCGTGATTTGAGTTTAACATTTACTCCTTCACGTATCTCATTTACCAAAACAATATCATCTATAAACAATAAGCACCATGGTACCGTATCTTAGATGTGTCCAGTTCATCCATGATTAGTGTAAAAAAATAGAGACTTAGATTCTTGATGTAACCATATTCTTATGGGAAATACTTAGGTTAATCCGTTTGAAGTCTTTACCTTTATCATTACATCCTCCTATATATCCTTAATTAATTCAATATTAATTCCTCTCCTAATCATATTTAACACTATATCCAAATTCTCATGGAAATGTAGCGATCCTTGTCTATACGTTATAGTCAGACTCTGCAACACGAACTCTTGCATATTTAACACTATAGCTGAGTTCTCATGGAGATGTAGCGGTCGAGACGTTAACATTGGACCCTGCAACGCGTTCCTTTCGGGGAACAACCTAGCATTAGCACAATAGTTTGATGGATCCATTCATTGAATATTTGCTTGAAAGTCCACGCTGCCGGCAACCTAACGTGCAACCCTCGCTCTTTTTCATCTAGACTTGGATCAACATGGGTGGGGTTGAGAAAATGATAAATACACAAAAATTAGCTAAATTAACTAAATGAAACAAAAGAAATTTTCAATGAGGAAATGAAATTACCAATCTCATGTGAGCCCTTTTTGTCGTGGAATTTGCATCATAAAGCCTTCAAACGAGCCTAAAGAATAATAGTTAATTTACGGATGGCTAATTTGCACTAACTTATAATATTCCTAAATATAGAGGATGACATCAAATCACAAGTGATCTTGTGGATATTGGGGTGGTGTTTGTGAAGATTTGGAGCCTAGAGGCAGGGGTTGCCTTCGGGTTTCACGTGTAAGGAATTGGAGAAGTGGTGTTGACTTAGTGTCAGATCGAGAGATTAGGGATGCTTAGTAGCAATAGGTTGCTAACTTGTCATTTCTGAAGAAGATAGGAGTGACTAGAGGAAGGCTGGTAGTAGAAGAGAGGCATGCAACGCGAGGACAGGTGGTGATGGCACGATTAGGGATGCGATTGTCCACTAGCAGTGGGTGTTGTTGATCGTGCAGTTGGTCAGGTGAGGAGAGCTCACAACATTGGTTGAGTGTTAGCTAATGATGAGGCAAACATGAGGCAAAGGACTATTGATAGGTTGAGAAGATCACACGCTGAGGACAAATAAAAACTTAAGGAAGTGGAAATTTATACATGAAATCAAACTAGGAGTACCACTCTGATAAGAATTGACATAAGATTAATATATTAACTTTGATACAATAATCATCAGTAATCATTAATTGACTACCAAATAACTCAACTAATTACCAAACAACTCAAAATTCAAAATACAAATATTACTTTTAATCTACATCAATTGATTAGTTTTTTAAGGGGATAAACAAAAATATGTAGATGGAAATATTTCCCAACAACAGTCTTCCTTTGTTTCATTTGACGAAAAAAATAGTGGAAAGGAAAAGATTGGAGAAATTTTCTCACTTGTCCTCTATAAAAGCTCTAATAAAGATAGTCCTTCTTTGTTTGCATGTTGATATATATTCAAATTGATTGGAATATCTCCTATCAATCATGATACATCTTTTCTTTTATTCCTTTTTCTTTGTAAACTTGTTTAAATGTCACAGATTAAATGCTTTGACATTTGTCAATTTTTTTTTAGTTGGCACTAGGTACTCAACTTACATTGACTAATCTGACCGGCCCAGCCCGGCCCCACAGAAGTTTTCTACTGGCCACCAGGATAAATCGGGAATCGCTCACAACAGGCGGCCCTATTAGCCTAGCGTTCTTATGTCAACCGCCCATTAAGGGAAAATTCATCCATTAATTAGCCGAAGTTGAGACTCGATCGTAAGATCTTTGGAAAACTGAGAAGGCACCCTGCTGCTGCACCATTGCCCTGGGGGCGACATTTGCCAACTTTTGATCATTATAAGAATGGAAATGGTCTAAATTATGCTTTCTCCTAGTGTGAGCATTAAGTTTAAATGACTCTTTAAACTTTATCTTGTTCGTGCAATCATGCCCTAAGCATGTAGTTTGCATATAGTTTTGATGTTTTAAACAAAAGTTTAAATTATGTTTATATTGTGATACTTAAGTTGTGATACTCATGTTGTGTGGTTCAGGTGCAGATTTTCTTGACAATCATTGTGCAGGTGTAATAGAAAAGTTTAACAATTATTGATAGAAATTTAAATGGGTCGTGGTCAACTCCTCATTTGGCAAAGGAAGCCCAGTAAGTCGAGGTTAACTAGGTGGACTAGATCACAGATGAGGAAAATCCGGAGGCAAAACCTCTTGACAAATGAGAAGTCTAGGTAGGCTGAGGACGACTGGATACCTTACGTAGAAGGAGTCTAGGAGAAAATTTCTAGACATGTAAGTTGTGAGAGAGGCCTATATTTAGGTGTAGGTAATTTTATTACTTAGGCGAATGACTTCACTAAGGTGAGCTATTTCAAGGTCAAAGTTAGTAAGGAGTCCACTGATAGTAGTAACTTTTAGTCTACTTATTTGTCTAGTTGACTAATTCACGTAGTTGACTAGGGAGTCAACTAGTGACTGAAGATTTTTATTGATGATTCAGATTATTGTAATTCTTGACATGATATGGTTTGAAAAACTGAACATATATACCCGTAGTCGATTGATGATGGAAGAGTTGACTGGTGGAACAATCGTCAGAAGATTTGGTCAACGATAGATTTATATCTAGATTAGTCAACTAATAGTGCAGAATAGTCGATTGATGACACAGTCATATGAGGAAATGGTTATGATCCAAGGAAGCTGATCACTACTCGATTTAGATTAGTCAATTGATAACTATCAGCGGAAGAATCTGATAAGATTCAAGTGAACCAAACTTGATCCAGTGGATCGTGTTGAAGTATGATTTAGTTTAGTCAATAGAAAAGCGGTTGAGTTGACTGAAACTTGTGACAAAGAATGAGTTGACTGAAGATAGTCACACAATGGTCGCTGCGGATAATGTTCCAAGAATAGTGGATCAATCGATTGATAGGATGAGTTAGATGAGTGATAGTGAAACCCTAAACCCTAAATACCTGTGCCTTTTTGTCTCATTGCACTTGTTCTTTTACATTGCACTAACTTTTCTATCTTTCCATTGTGCTAACATTTCTTATTTCCTATGTCCAAACTTTCTAAACAATCGTTTTTGTAGTTTCCACTGTAACTCGAAAGCATTCAATTTCTACTGCTTTTAATTCTTGGATTAAATAGTTTTTGACTAGCGGCTCTCTTGTTCTAACTTATCTCACATTGGTGAGTGCATGGTAACCACCTTCTAATACGCAAGCCAATTTGTTGGATTGAGCTTTTTGCCTCCCCTCCCTCTCAGTGTGGTATTAGAGCCAACTTATACTCTAGGTTAGGTTGAGGTGTAATGTTGTGAGCATTGGGTGCATGTGGCTTGTGCTCATACCTTAATCCCTCATAGTCTAGGACAATGCAAGGTTTAACAAGAGATTGACTATGCTAATACTTAATGGAATTGTCATCTCTTTATTACAATAAAATAAACAAATTAAATCTAGAAAATTCTTTTTATTCTCCTTAATTGATGAAAAGTTGACTCAAACTAATTAAATTGGTCTAGAATCTTTGTTCTTTTATTGTTGCAGTTGTAAGTTGATGACAAAAAGAATCAAGTAGTTGGTGAGGGGGTTAGAGTGTTGGGTCAAGGGTGGAGTGACTGTAAAAGGCGAATATGATGCATAACAAGTGTGATGATAGAACAGTAAATGGAATTGCTATGATTGTTTATGTTTGAATAAGCAATCTTTGCACCTTAGTCAAGGAATCTTAAGATAATTGTATGTGCTTTTTTGATGAATCACATGCCTTCCTTTGCCACCGTGCAATAGCATGGGTTTCACTCTTATATCACTTAGGTAACACAATTAATATCTGCATGCTTTAGATGATGATCATCTGAGAGGAGAATATTTGAGAGCAAAAATTTGTAGTACTGCTTAAACAAACAAACAATTAGTTGAATATCTTCTACAGGATTTATAATAATTTTGTTGCATAACACAAAAAAGTTTTTGCTGGAAATAACAAGAGTAGGAATAGATTTATTTTTTTACTAAGTAGAAATACAATAACATTTAATGTATTGCTTTATTTTTTAAAAATATGTATTTTTAATTTAATTTTATTTGCATTTGGGTGACCTCTCCCATTTGACCTCTATAAACACCATCAATCATGTTGGGAAAAGAAATCTCATCTCTTCACATAAAATTGCATTTAAAAGTAGTCATGACCTGGTGAATCCCTTTGCTATAACTAAGAAGATGCTATGTGGTTTTAGTTGTAAAACACAAAAGGACTTAAAACAGTCGTTCTGATCGAGGATTGTACTCTGCAATTTTTTTTCTACTTCTAAAGAAACATGAGATACTCTTGATGTACTCACACAAACACACTGCTTACCTGCTGCAATGTTCCACCTGTTCTGTTTCTGTGATTGCATACCACCATTGCGTTTGAGGGTTCAATCTCACCTTTGATTTGCCTACTTTTGCCTCCTTTGATGTACTGTTGTCACATCTCGAAGTCTTGTTTAAGTGTTTACACTCACCTTCGATCTGCTTGTTGCTATGCATTGAAGCCACCTTTGATCTGGCCTAAGAGGAACTTTCTGTTCTAGTCTCAAAACAGTAGGTTCGTTCCCGATTTGTACTGGTTTTGGTTGACTGATGGAATGAGATCCTTTAGTCATGCTGGTTCAAATAACATGGCATTTAAAGTTGTGGTTTTAACATTTAGCTTCAGGACATTCACTGTTCTGTCATAGGTGATTTGCATTTGGTATGTGGATTTGAATACAAGCATAGACCACCCAAAGCACAACTCAGGAGGCTTTGATGCATTAATTTGTTCAAATACCTCTGATACATTTGTTTAAGCTGTGATTTTAGTATTAGAAGATTTCAGATCTGATAGTACTTATGGTCATACTCTAGGTTCTCCTGATGACTCTCCAGAATGCACCTCCTGGACTTGATTATGATCGTGATAAGAAATTTTCAAAGGTACTAATGATGCACACATATGAATGTGCCAACTTTATGAATTTTGAAAATGACTAGTTTTGCAACTTAAATCGGCAATTCTTCTAATGAATGGCCATCAGTTGTTATCAGTCCTTTAAAGAGATGATAGCAATGTGCTTGGTGAAAGATCAAACAAAGAGACCAACTGTAGAAAAGTTGCTAAAGCACTCCTTTTTCAAACATGCAAAGCCTCCTGAAATATTACTGAAGGGCATTTTAAATGACCTGCCTCCGCTTTGGGATCGTGTTAAGGCACTCCAGGTTAGTTGTTTTGCATTAATACTTTAGAGGGTACTCCTGTCACTGATTTTGTGACTCAAGAAAAAGTTTCTTCACTTGTTCAGCTTACAGATGCTGCACAGTTAGCTCTCAAGAAAATGCCATCCTCTGAACAAGAAGCACTATCACAGGTTTGTGCTATTTAGATTGTGATATAGATTCTGGCAAATTTGGAGCTTACAATCTATTAAATTTCATTTACTTCCATGATTCCTTGTATCATATGCTTACTCATCTAAGGAATCCCTGTATCATATGCTTCCTTAGAATTCATGGGGATTCCAATCTTTCGATGAATGAGTATTTTTTTTTGGAGAAAGGCATTACAAACTTCCATTTTCGGTTGTTAATTGATGAAGTTGTTGTAACAAATACCCTTTAACCTTTTATAAATATACTCTCTCTGCTACTCTTATCCTAAAATTTACAATTTAGTAAAATTTTATACTATTATTGTTGATATCATATATATTTGCATGCTCCAAGGTTTAAAATATCGTTCATGCTAGAATTTCAGTTCTGAACCATAACTTACACTTTCTGGCATGATTTGAAGCACGCCTAGATCATTAACACAATTAGTAGTTTAAAACAGCGTTTAAAATCTCAAGGTGTGTTGATTAGTATAGGTAAAACTTTTAGTTCTGCTTGTCAACCGACACATGAGATCCTCGATACCGACAACGGGCATTCATTGTTATGGACTGTGGGCAAGGACATGCAGCAAAAAAGAATCTGGAGCCCATCAAATACAAGAGATACACGTATGACAGATTTAGAAAGAAGGGTGCATATCAAGAGAATTGATTCATCTATAGTAATTGGTTTTTATTTAAGTCGAGTATCTTTTATTTTCAGTAGGATTGAGTCTAGTATCTTTTATTTTTAGCAAGAATAAATCTTTCTTATTTAGTGTTTGTTTTCTTCCTTCTTCGGGAAGGAACGTCAGTAGTTGTATTTAAATGGTTGGAATAATACAATAAAGAAGAAGACTGAGTTTACAAAAATAAATGAAATCCCTAGATTGAGAGGTTCTCTAATCCCAACGAGCCTCAAACTATCCCTACCATTATAGGCCGTCAAGGTCGTAAAACCAAGAAGACAAAGATTGATTTCGCCAATCAGCCGATAAATCGTCTCATTATGCGATCCATATACAAGGGTCATAACAAATTGGTATCAGAGCTCATCGTAATGGGTGACTCACAAGCACTTCAACACGCTTTGATGCTTTTCTCAAAATTTACCAGGAGGACAAGACTGCCAATGAAAAAGGCAACAACTCATCCACGCTCAACTGGAGGAATTGTCTAAAGGCTTCTCTAAACTACACTCGCACAATAGCCATCAAAGAGCAGCAACCATCTTGACCCACAAGGTCACCACTCGAAAGGGTACATAACTTTTAAACCTTGATTTTACATATTAATATCAATCTAATAATTGATATATATCTATATATAGATATGAATATTAATCATATAGAAACATAACTTATAACTAATATTAATATAACATAATATTAATAAAATTTATAAAGCATTTAAATACTTAGTATCTATATAATTTATAACTATGAACATAACATAAATATCAATATACCTAATAATCGATATCAATATAACTTATAATTAATCTTGTTATAATCTTTAATACAACATTATACCATAATACTCTTCTAATTTATGATTACTGTTAATGTAACTTAAAGATTAATGAGTTTTCTAAATATCTATAAAACATAACTATTAATAAATCTTATACTATAACATGATACAACAATCACCACCACCAAGCCTTATCCCACTAAGTGGGGTTAGCTATATGAATCCTCCTATGCCATTGAGCTCTATTCCCTATTATATCATCATCTATTTTTAAATAATTTTTAACTTATTATATCGTTGCTAACTAAGTCTTCTTTGATTTTTCTCTTCGTCATTTAATATGTATATTTATTATAGTTTCACATATCCTAATTGGAGCGTTTATTGGTCGTCTAAGTACATGTTTGCACCATCTTGAATGTGTCTCTCGTAGTTTTTTCTCAATAAGCACAACCTTGGCTTTCTTTTCAATGTTTTCATTTTTTATCGTATCCATCATCATATGTTGGCACATCTAGTTTAACATCTTCATCTTTATGACTCTCATCTTCTACCCGCGTGCTTGATGCATAGCCCAACATTCAACATTCAGCTCCATATAATATAGTAGGTCTAACCATTTTTTTTGTAAGTTTCCTTTTAAGTTTTAAAGACACCTTATAATCACTAAGAATACTTAACAATTTCCTCCATTCTACTTGTATTATATGTAAGACATCTTTCTAACTTTTCCATCGTTTTGCAAAAATGATCCTAAACACTTAAAGCTCTTAATTACAATAACTTGTCATATCCTATTTTAACAAATGCCTTGCTACGTTTATATATTCTGTCTATATTCTACTAAGGCTAAAAGATTTTACATTCAACATTTTCTGCCAAGATTTGAGCTTAGCATTTACTCCTTTACGTATCTCATCTACTAATATACTAAGACAACATCATTTGCAAACGACATGCACCATGGTAATGTATCTTGGATGTGTCTAGTTAGAGCTCATCCTTGATGTAACCATGTCTTTATAGGTTAATTTGTTTGAGGTGTTCACTCTTGTTATTACATCCTCGTACATATTCGTAATTATTACAATATACGTCATGCTAACATCTTTCTTTTTTTAGAATTCTCTACGTAATTTCTCTTCGGATTTTGTTTTAAGCTTTTTCTAGATCGATGAATACCATGTGTAAGTCTTGCCTCTTTTCTTGATACTTTTTAATTAGTTGCCGACCTTCCATGTATAAATTCAAATTGATTTTAAGAGACTGTGATCTTTTTTTCTATTACACTTTCTCAAATTTTATATTGTATGACTCATTAGCTTAATGCCCCTATAATTCACATAATTTTGTATATCTCTTTGTTTTTATATAGGAAACTATAGTACTTACCTTTCACTCATTAATTTTTTTTTTCATTTTCAATATCAGGTGAAATAACTTCGCAAGTCATTCAATATATCCTGCTTCCCTAGGCAAATCTATATCTTTATTGGAATATTATTTGGTCTAAATACTCTTTCAATTTGCATCTCATTTAAAGTTTCTTTTACTTCTAAAATTTGAATTTTTCAATATTTAAATTTCTATACTCTGATCTAATTAAATTACTTAAGTTGGTCACCTAAATCTTCATTAACAAGTTGATGAAAATACTATTTCCTCTTATTTTTTCATCATTCACTAATAACCCATTGCATTCATCTTTAATGCATCTTATATAGGTAGGATCTCTTGTCTTCTCTCACTTTAGCTATTTTATAGAAGTTCCTTTCCCCTTCTTTTGTATCTAGCTATTGATATAAGCATTCAAAACTTTTATTTTTGGCTTTACTCACATTTTTTTTTGGTCTCTTTCTTAGCTATTGCATACCTTTTAAAGTTTTTTTTTTCATACTTACAAGTGTACAATAACTTATAGGCAATTCATTTTTTTTATCACTTTCTCCTATACTTTCTTGTTCCACTACCAAGATTTTTTTGCTCAATGCAT
Organism: Hedychium gardnerianum; assembly: GCA_038050645.1. Taxonomy (NCBI): domain Eukaryota; kingdom Viridiplantae; phylum Streptophyta; class Magnoliopsida; order Zingiberales; family Zingiberaceae; genus Hedychium; species Hedychium gardnerianum. The sequence continues at coordinate 9,229 of JBBUKS010494751.1, forward strand.
GCTTTTTTGACTCACCGAGTATGCTCTTGGCCACCATTTTCAAATTTAATGCGATCTTATCCCATATCGTATTGAAGTCATTATGTATTTCTCTTAATACTTGTGCTGCTACCTTTTCAAAGATACTTTGTCTCCTATCTTTTAACTTCCACCACTTGATTTTAGGAGCCATGTACATTTATTTTTTATTGATACTATACTTATGACATATATCTAATACTACAAACTTATGTTGGGTAGTTAAGTTTTCTCCAGAGGTAACATTGTAATTTTTACAAATCTTTCTATCCTTCTCTTCTTCTTGATTATAAGAAAGTCAATCTGCGACATTGTTCTCACTATTGAACATAACCAAGTGTTCTTTTCTTTTTGAAAAAAGTATTAGCTATTATAAGTTCATATGCTATTGCAAAATCTAATATAATTTTTCCTTCTTTATTTCTTGTTCCAAAATCATAACCCCATGCACCCTATCCTATTTTTCTTTTCTTACTCCTACATATCCATTTAGAGCTCCTCTTATTAAAATTATCTCGTTTGGTGAATTTTTTTGTACTACCTAATCTAGTTTTTTTCAAAACCTATATTTGGTGTCTTCATCAAATTGTACATAAGATATTTATATGCTAATTACATTAATAATTTCTTGTATCTTCATCAAATTATACTTAAGATATATATATATGCTAATTACATTAATAATTTCTTTTGCCATCACTATCTTTAAAGTTATAATCTTAACCCTCTTCCTAACTACTACTACTTCATCTTTTAACGAATTATTTACAACAATACTTATTCCATTTCTCGTTTTACTACTATAACTTAAAAACCCTAGTTCTCTATCATCTTTGCCTTCTCTCCTACCCATTTTATATCTTGTAAACACTTAATCATTGTATTTACTACCTTCATTCCTTTACCTTCACAGTGAGTCTTATGTTTCATCATTCAAATTTAAGATATTTGGTATTCCTATAATGTTTGTTCTTATCCAACCCATGGTGTGAGAACTCTTACATATTTAACACTACATTCAACTCATAGAGATGTAGTGGTCCTTACTGAGATGTTGTAGTCGGACCTTGCAATGCGTTCTTTCCAATGAACAATCTAATATTAACATTATAGTTTGATAGATCAATTCATAAAACATTCGCCTATGTTACCCTCAACCTTTTTTATTCGGGCTTGGGAATGACATTGACAGTTTTATTGATATAACATGATCATTACTAAAACAAATTACATATATTAATAAAAATTAAATTCTAACATTGATATTAATTACCTCATAAGGATTTATTGGTTGATATTAACTTAATACCTTATCAATATGAATCAATTAATAATATTTATACAATATAACTTATGAAAGTCTATTCATTTATTGAACATTTGCCTTAATTTAACGCTGGCTGACAACCTAACGCAACCTTCCCCCTTTATCCGGGTTTGAGACCGGCCATGATAGGAGTTAATTCGTCGTGGGTGGAGTTATGAAAGTTTATTACTAGTAATATATTTGTGATAAGTATTAGCTTATAACATAATACTTATTAACATATACCCTTGATGTGGTTTCCTTGGCTCTTCTCCTTTGCTAGACTAGTTCTCTTGTTTGGACACAAAGACATGCTCCTCTTTTCTGTTGGTCCACATCTCTTCCCTGCATAGAGAATTGATCCAATTAACTGTGCACCACCACTACCCTGCCCCTCCCTCTTAACCAAGCATTCCATTGTCCCTCCCCGCTCGTGTCATGCACCAACTTCCCTCCCTACACGAGGATATTTTTTTTTTACTGCACCAGAACTCCCTCCTTTCTTCACGGGCTTGAATCATCACCCTCTTGCTTGCTTTCTCTACAGCCTGCAACATCACATCTCGCCTTCATCCTTTACCTTCTAGGAGTGGCTCGATCTGCCTCACTTAATACCAGCCAAAACACTATTGGATAGGAGACATTGTTGCAGTTCCCTCATGCTAGCACAGCTTGGATTTTGGTTGGTGGCCAAATATTTTGTTCATGCTGACTGAAACAGAATCACACTTCAATCCTTGGTTCCCTCTAAATCATTTATATTTACTAGTACATTAACTTTCCCACTTATGAACTTCAATTACTTGGTTCATATTGGGTTTAGGTGCCTCATTACTCACGCCCTGTGGGGCTTCTAGAGATCCTATCTTTTGACACATTTTGTAAGTGTTGGAAAAAAGTGTGTTGCTCCCAAAGTGAATAGTATCTCAGTCAACCCATAAATCCAAGCCAATGTTGATAAATAGTTTTGTTGTTAAAACCTTGGATTGATTAGAGTTTTATCTAATATGCTTACTTGACTTGGTATTTGGACTATAACCATTTTAAGTTCTATTACAAAGAATTTATAGGAAGAAAAGTTTGGGAAATAATTGTCGTTCTTACATGTGTGTCAAGTGTGCAGGTGCAAAAATACATGTGTTGTAGTTGCAATAATGAAAGTCCATGTAGGTTAAGGATTAGACGGATGCTTGATAAGATGGAAGCACAAGTAGGTTGAGGATTAGATACTTGACAAGACGAAGTCCAACATCTTAGAAAGGCAAGATTCTAGCAATGAGATGAAGTCCCGGAAGTATGGAGCTTATTGTCACGAAGGTAAAATCTGTGAGAGTCAAGTGTATATGTTCATCGGAAATGAATGAGATTAGACTTAAGAAGACTCAACCTTAGAAGTGGTTGGAGTTAGAGGACAATACTAAGGAGTTGACTCATGTCCGAATAGAAACAAATAATATTTTTATTTCTATTTGGTATGCAGTTGACTAATTAGTTGACTAATGCATAATCAGTTGATTGATTGGCCATATTAGTTGCCTGATGATTCAATGGTAAAAAGCTGTAAAGAGTCATTAAACTAATGGAATCAGAAGGCCACTATCAAGATACCTACACCCATGGTTTGAAATATAGTACTGGGTAAACAAAATAGTAAAAATGTATGATAAATGATCAAAATTCGCTACCACTTGGCACCAAAGTTCAAAATCTTGAGTTATGCGATAGTTTTGATCTTTGAAGTTGTTCCAGTGTCATGTCGATGCTCCGATATATGGTGTCTGTGATAGATTGGAGGTTGAAGAAGGAAGGAGATGCAACAAAGGAAGGAGACATTGTCTATGTGAGTGGTATTGAGTTTCATAATTTATTAGACCGTTTCGCTGGGTATGGTACAAGATTTAAAACCATGCTCGACATAGAGTCCTTCCTACTCTTCATTTTTTTCCTTCTTCAACTCTTATCCATTATCGATATCTTGCATCGAAATATTAGCACGATACTAAAATAGTATCGTTCTAGTCAAAGATCAAAACTTCGACACGGCTTGAGTTTTTGAATCTTGCCTCCACCTATGATCTAGACAATTTGACTATTAGTCGATTGATAGCATGGAGTAGGCAACTATTAAAGGTTAATTTGAAGACAGATTTGAAAATGGATACTATGGTCATATATAGGAGCTTGTGGAGGCTTGGAAGACAAGGGGAGAACAAGACTCAAATTCTTCCATTCAAAGTACTCAAAACTCTTACTCTTGTCCTCTTTAAGTGCTCTCTTGTTGTAATCATCTTGTGCTTCATCTCCATCATTGTCAAAAGATATGCTGGTCGAGAAAGAGAAAATTAATGGTGCATTCGAGGAGTAATCAATCTAAAGCATCATAAGCTGTGTAATAGGAGACAGAGAGCTTTCGGACCATATTAAACACTTGTGTCTTTGTGCATTGGTTTTTATTTATTTTCTTATCTAATGCTTTGCATTTTTCCACTGCATAGCTAATCTTGTAGAAATAAGCACACTCTAGCCTCTTCAACAATCGAACAATTCATTGTTGCCTTCTCCTATATAGAATGAGCAAGGATGGTCCATTCTCTTCCTCTTCATATCATTATTCTTGATTTTAGTTTTTCCTAGTCATAGATTAATTATTGATTCATCGTACTTAGAGTTGGTTGATCAAAGTAATGTTTGTCTTTTATAGCAAAGATGCTTTTGTAGGATGTATGCCTGATGTTATAGTCATCACCATTTGAAAAACACGGCAATGTCTATTTTCAAATTTCACTAGTATGATGATTCAGGCATTTACATAGTGATCTTCTTCTATTTATATATTTTTATACAGAGTGAATATCAGAGAGGTGTTAGTGCATGGAACTTCGACATTGAGGATCTCAAGGCTCAAGCATCACTGGTATTTTCAATATAAATCCAGTTTATATCCTGACAAGAAAGTTTCTTTCTGTTGTAATTGCTGGCATATCTTGTTTTCTTACCCTATGAGGCTTTTATGATCTGCCTATACACTTCTTATATGCTATTTTATTAACACAGCTTCATGATGATGCTGACCTAATTAAGGAAGAGGAGGAAACTATCAAAAGTTTTGTTCTTAGCAAGGTTGATCCAACTCCTTTATTGTGCTAGTAATTCCTTGATACGTTAATTTCTTGTAATTTGATTGAGGGAATGACTATTCTCTTTGCTTCTCAAGATAAATAACTCCAGAGCTTTTTGTGTTCTCAGCATCCCTCGATTTTGAGATCCAATGATGAGAAGTCAGCATTTAATGATAAAACCAACTCTAGGTGAGTTGTATTACTTGCATACATTTTTTTTGAATATTTTACATATAATCATTAGTCATTACTTTTAAATACATAAAATAAAGAACTCAAGGTTACCTTATTAATTATAGTAGGTTAAATACCTAGGAAGCATGCAAATATGCCAGTCATGTATTGCTGGATTTCTGTGAAAGAAGGCTGTCTAGTGTCTCCCAGCTTTCACATGATAGTTAGTTAACCATATGCATAAACTATTATTATATTTTTCATGCCTATTGACAGTGTTATATATGATCAAGGCATAAAATCCTTGCTAATAGAAGTTTGTAAAGTAAATTCAATATATGTGCTTATTTATGCAAAAAAGACCTTGATTTTATGACACTTCATAATACTTAATTATTTACATACATACCTTATCCTTTGAACCAATTGAGAGGTATTACTATAATTAATATTTCTTAGCTAATGCAATATGGAAATTGAATCAATACTCGTATAGAGAATTTATACTGATATTGATGTCACACAAGGATAAATATCTCACACAGAAATTATTGATCTCACACAAAAAATCAGAACTCATGCAGGGAGGAAATTAAAAAAAAATCAAGAATGAATTTGATGAGAGATCTAAATCCCTCTTATAAGCCAAAAAAAAATAAAAAATAAAAATAAAGACCAATTCTCTTAAGTAGATCTAACTTTTTTAAAAAATAACAAACTTCTAAAAAATTAAAGCAACTTGCTAAACCTCTACTTAAGCCCTAACGTTTATACTAGTGGGCTTAATCAGTCTTGATATGCTGGCTTCGTGTGGTCTGAGGCAGTTCAGCAGGTGGGCTCAGCTTGCCCGGGAAGTGGTTCAGCAAGGTGGCACAGGTTGCAAAAGTTGTGCAATTAGTTGCATGGCGGGCAAAGAGGTTACTAAGGTCGCTGATTTTGGATGATGTGATTGTCGAAGATGAGATGGGTGGTAGTGGAAGTTAGTGTAGGATCGAGGGCACGTGAGAAGGGGGGGGTGAATCACGTGTTTTAAAAAACTTTTCTTTTTCGCGGTTTTTAAAACTCTTCGGAAATTTCGAGTACG
>JBBUKS010494760.1:0-14929 GCA_038050645.1 Hedychium gardnerianum
GCCCAGCGATACGATCCGAAGGGTCGTGGGCCTTGGAGTAGGAGTCGGCGAAGGCTCCGAACCAAGTAAAACTAACTAAGTCACTTTCCTTTTTATTTTGCTTTTATTTTTCCGCTGCGTACTTAGTTTTCGAAAAGATTTTTTAAAGACTTAAGTTTTTTTTTAACACGTGATTCACCCCCCCTCTCACGTGCTTTCGATCCTACAGGTCTGATCGGGGATTTGTAAGGTTCACCCCGATCGGTGAGGTTTCCCGTGTCCACGTGGGCGCTGACCTTGACCTTGACTTGACCGGGCGCTACGTGGCACCAATCAGTGATGTTAGGGAGACCCAAACCTAACCACCCGTGTCAATTATATATTTCTAACTCTATTTTACAAGTCTCTATTATTGTTATTCTTGTTGTGTTAACTTTATTTTGCAGAAAAGCAAAGTTTGGGTTGAACGAAAAGTTCGGTCAACCAAATAAGGAGATTCAGTCGACCGGTCCTAAGAAGATAAACACAACCGGATTATGATCAAGTCCAAAATGGAAAACAAGGTCCAGTCGACTAATAAGAATGATCAGTCTACCGAACAAGTTTGGAAGTGCAGGTTGGAAATAATCAGATCGAAACAGTAAAGGAATTTTTTGGGTCCAATCTCCAGGACAGGTGTTCAGTCGACCGGACAAGTGGATTTCACGGGATCGATCAGATCGGGTCGGAAGAAGCAAGGAAAGAAAAGGAACCAATCACCTAATAAGAGGTTCAGCCGACTGGAATGATTCAGTCGACTGATTGATTTCCGGTCGACCGGATGAAGTCTATAAAAGAAGTCTTGGGATCCAAGGCTCAGAACTTCTTTTTCAATTCTCTCAATGCTCTCTCTTTCTCTACTATTCTGTTTGTACAAGTACTACTACTACTACTAAGATGAAAGGCTCTCCGACAACCTACAACGAAGCTCTATCTTTAAGTTGTCATTATACTTTTATTTACTTGCATTTACTTTAAAAGAAATAATAACTTGTTATTATCTCCTTCATCTTTTGTACGCTTTTCTCCGTCTCCGAAAGCTTTTTAGAGAAGAGAATATTAGTGATTTATCCATTCAGAAACGGTCCAAGGTATCGTGTGCCTTCGAGTAACAGTCGTTGGACTGCGAATCAAATAATCGCCCGAATTTTTTTTTTCTTTTAGTTTTCCACTCCATATCTCTGTTTAGTTTTTAAAAGAAAAGAATTAAATATTTTCAATGAACGATATTCAACCCTCTCTCTCTCTATCGCTAAATCCGGTCCCACAAGGCGTAGGTTTGATTTGATGACCTCTCATTCGAAGAGGAAGCAACAAGCAATAATAATGAACGTTATCCGTTACGGAAGGATAGGTAGTGATGGTCGTCTTTACACAGTAAGAGTTATAAAAGAAGGGTGATAATAAAGGAAAAGGATATGCCGATCTCGCAAAATTATCTCATTTATTCTGCTATAAAAATGGACATAGAAATTAGAGATGGATTGAGCTTTGAATGTTGAAGAGGGAATTTTAATAAGTTAAATAAAAAATTTATATAAATGATTGTAGTTCTTTAATTATTAAAGAAGTACAAAACTTGAGCTCTACTGCATCTTTATTTTTCTTTCTCAAAGTCTCACAAGCGTCAGAGTTAGGTTACGTCGGGACAAAACTGACACCCTTTAATCTAGTGTTAACCTTGAGCAAAAAACCCATTTCTTAAATTCAAAAGTCTCGCAAGGAGCACTCATAATCACTCGCAGTCGGTATCCCAATTTTACTGTATCATCTAAGAAAAACAATAGTAGTTGATCTCGAGTTGACTGTTAATTTGACCTCTCTAAGTACTAGTTAAGATTTCTTTGGTCGTATCTAAGCCAATTAATTGTGTCTCGGTGATGCTCATTCGCAACTACTCTTCAAAACGATTTAATCATTTAAACTTCCTGTCTTCCGAGAACGAACAAGAAGTGAATCAGGCAAGTTAAACTTCCTGTCTTCCTGTTCTTAGTGGGCATCCATCCGGAGAACGTGGCCTGTTAATTGAATGCATGGGTCCACACGGAGCCGTCGATATCCTGCACCAGGCAAGCTAGCTACCAATGTTGACTCCGCAACCTCTTTCCAACCAGATGCTGTTACATGGATACAGCCCTATGATACTAAGTAAGTCCACACTGTGCTTACTTTAGCATGTCTTTCAGTTTACACTAAGTCAGCATCTGTTCAACTCAATGATGAAGCTAACAGTATATAAGTAGCGGCCATGGCGAGTCCTCTGAGCTCATCTTAATTGTGGTGCGTGCTTGAGTCGAAATTAAGCCATGGCATCATCCTCAGGCTTATTGCTGAAGATTTCTTTCTTCTTGGTGCTGTTGTTCTCGACTGGGAAGGGGCAACTTTCCCCGTCGTTCTACAGCCAAACATGTCCGACTCTGGCCGCCACTGTGAACTTAGTGATGACGACGACTCTGCTTCTGGATCGCAGGACGGGAGCGTCCATTCTTCGACTCTTCTTCCATGACTGCTTTGTTAATGTAAAAAAATTAGGAATAGCTTTGTGTGTTTTTTTTCTTGAATTTAGGAAATCAAGATGATGATCAGGGGAATTGCAAATTAACAAACTGCAGGGTTGCGATGGGTCGGTTTTGTTGGACGACACGGGGAGTTTTATGGGGGAGAAGGGCGCCGGGCCGAACGCGAACTCGCTGCGCAGCTTCAACGTCATCGACACGATCAAGACGGCGGTGGAGCTGCTGTGCCCTAAGACCGTCTCCTGCGCCGACATCCTCGCGCTTGCTGCTCGCGACGGCGTTGTTCTGGTAAAAACATATTCATTTCTTTTTCTTTCTTTTTTAGGAAAACAGTAGATTTTAGAAAATGTTATTTTTATAAATTTTAAAAAGTATGATCCTTTTCTGGCAGCTTGGTGGGCCATCATGGTCAGTGCCACTGGGCCGCCGCGACTCCACCACCGCCAGTCTCAGCGCCGCCAACACCAACCTCCCCAGTCCGGCCTCCAGCCTTTCTCAGCTCATTTCTGCCTTCGCCGCCAAAGGCCTAAACGCCCGCGACATGACCGCGCTCTCCGGGGCCCACACCATCGGCCAGGCCCGCTGCGTCAACTTCCGCTCCCACATCTACAACGACGCCGACATCGACGCCGCCTTCGCAGCCCAGAGGCAGGGCACCTGCCCTTCCTCGGGCGGCGACAACAACCTCGCGCCGCTGGACGCGCAGACCGCCAACGCCTTCGACAACGCCTACTTCCAGAACCTGCTCTCCTCCAAGGGGCTCCTCCACTCCGATCAGGAGCTGTTCAATAACGGCACGCAGGATTCGCTGGTGCGGCAGTACGCCACCAACCCGTCGGCCTTCGCCGCCGACTTCGCCGCCGCCATGGTCAAGATGAGCAACATCGGCCCGCTCACGGGAAGCAGCGGAGAGATCCGAACCAATTGCAGAAGGGTCAACTGATGATCTATCAAGCAATTATAAATTATTGAAAGATTTTTGTTACATGTTTTGCATCGCGACAAGTAATAAGGCAATGTGGGCTCATTTTGTTTTTGTTTGTTTGGTCGAGCAGGGCAACAATACTTGCATAGTGTGCATTAATTGTGTATTAATTAGCTACTCGTTTTTTTTGTTTTTTTTTAAAAATTAATTTTAAGATGATGGATGTGATTTTATAAAAAAAAAATACAGATCTTTAAGAAAATTTTAAATATAAATTAATTTTAAGAAGGATTTTCTAATTCTTCATGAGTTTTTAATTTATCCTCGTCATAAATTCGAGAAGCGTTCATGTTGTTAGACGCAGATGGCCAGACCTACATAATCCGCCTCCGGCTGAAGCTAGTCGCGTTCCATCTTGTTCTCAAATATGGCCCACAAGTGTATCATGCTTTTCTCATGCAAGTACTTAATCATGATCCGATTCATATTTCTCAAATTCAAATATTTAATATGAAGTTTGAGAATTAAATTTTGATTAATAATTATATTTTTATTTTTTTTTATGTATTAGTTACTATTTGAATTAGTTAAATTAATTTTTATTATTTATTTTTTCTGTATTAATTTTGAGACGAATTGATAAAAATATTAGGACGAATATTTCATCTTTACCATCAATTCAAATACTCAATCATTACCCGCCCCCATGTTCCATGCTTTTCCCATCAAAGAGCATAATCTTGTGTCATAACCGAATCGACATACTCTACTCTAGATACCCCATGTGTCTTTACTATTCGAGTTAGGTCATCAAAATAAACTAAAAATATATATATACAAATCTTTTGTAATGATCGATATTTTTAAATCAGCTATTCATTTTTAAAAAAATCTTATAATTCATCACAACTAAATTTTAAATATTTAATTTATTATTGAAAGGTTTAAATTGATCTCTCAAATTACTATATTTGATGTTTATTTCGTAGTATATTGTTATAATGATTATTATTTTTGAAAACTCAACTTTCTCGGTGTATTATTTTAATATTTTTTAAAAATTAAGATGTTTTTTAATAAAAAATGATTAAAAAAACACCCACGTAGTTGCCATGAATCTCGTTCCGTGATTAAGAAAAAGGCAAAATAAATGGGAGAAAAATTGATTATTAAATCTTAATATTTTTAAGATTTTACCGATCAAGATTTTTAGGAATCAATTAAATAGTTTTTTAATGTGCCATCAAATGATTATTTAATCAATGTGTAAGTGTCAGCCACCAAATGTTTTAATTCCTTTTTTTATATATATATCATGGAAGATACTCAGATCTACACGTTCCAATTTTTTTAAAAACTAAAATAATAGTAACTTGTCAAACTTTGATAATACAAAATTATATTTAATGTCTGGTGTTGATTTTGTCAAATGAAAGAAAGAAAAAAATGAGTTAAGCAATATCTGAAACTCAAGCAGCAGAATTAAGTAAATTCCTAACACAATAAAACTTCGGAAAAAAACACATACTTAAAATTATGAAATTCATAAAAGATGTATTTAGTTTTCATATTTCTTAAAAGACATATTTATTTTTCATTTATCCCTTCCATCGATTCTTATAATATTGTATTTACAAAACAACCTCAAATGTTAAATTTTAAAGAACACCGTATAGAATAAAATTTAGAAACTTTACTTATCAAGCGCTCATAAAACTTTGATATGTTACTTCATTCATCTCAAAAAGAAAACAAAAAAATGATTGCAAATTTTGAACTAAAGATTTATTATTATCATTGAAATCCGCAATATTTCCTTTTAAGAAATGAGAAAGTTTAAGAAAAGTTTCTCCTTCTACGTCTATATTTTCTACGTGTCGATCTCCCGGACGGGCTTGTCGCTGACGCGAAGGAGGTTGTAAGCCGCCGCTCCGGCGATCGTGCCGGCGGTCGGCCCCAGGATGTACACCCATATCCCCCTCCATTGGTCCAACACGATCGCCGGCCCGAGGGTCCTCGCCGGATTCATCGACGCCCCCGACGTCGGCCTGCGATCGACACCATTTCATTCAAGAACTCTCTTTGATTTTGATGGTTAGAGGTCAGATACTCACCCTGCGATGAGCACGTTCAGCAAGACGGTTGCTCCAACAACGATCCCGGAAAAGCCTCCGATCTGCAGAGCAAAGATCAATTTTGAGAACTAGACATATGGATTCGAGTTCGAATTAATTCTGCGGCGGAAGTGGTCGCGGCGTGCTCTCACTGCTCTGTGATCCGTGGCGACGCCGGAGATGACGAACATGAGGGCGAATGAGATGATGAACTCGAGAACCAGAGACTGCAGGTCGGAGCCGGCGGGGACGGTGCCGTAGAAGAGCTCGCGCTTGTTCCCGCCGAACAGGAGCTTCAGCGTGCCGCTCGCCAGCGTCGACGCCAACACCTGAGCCGAGACGTAGGCAGGCACCTACGATCGAGATTCGGATGCGTCAGTAAAATCTACCAATTTTTCCGTCGATGGATATTTATAGCAGAGTAGGACACCGGCGGACATGTTTCCAGGGGAAGCGGCCGGAGGCGGCGAAGGCGACGGTGACGGCGGGGTTGAAGTGGGCGCCGGATACGTGGCCGAGGGAGTAGACTAAGGCGGTGACGGCGAGACCCCAGACGACGCAGATGCCCGGGAAGGTGACGGCGCCTTTGGTGGTCAGATTCACGACGACCGAGGCGCAGCCGGCGAAGATTAAGAAGTAGGTGCCAAAGATCTCGGCGAGGACCTAAATTAGAAGGAATACGACACACTTTTTCTCTCTCAAAATGAGAAGGAACGATTTCCGAAAATGCCAAAGATTTGCACCTTTTGGTAGAAAAGAACAGAGGACGACCGATTTTTGTCCGAAGAACTCGGAGGAGTCTCACACTGTTCTCCGGCGTTCTCCGCTCGAGCGGCTCCTTCCTCCATGGAGTTTGTTGCTTCCTCCATGGAACCAAGAATCTGCGATGTCATACAAGAGAGGAATGGGAGGTGACGAACAGTTAATGTAACTGCGCCGCCTTGTGGTTTAGGGAAGAGGAAACAACCGCCCGGCGAAAAAAAGTTAATGTGTTCTTGCCAACCATAACCGCAATCCCTTTGATTTATCTGTGTCTTTCTTTTCTATCATGCATAAGATATTTTATCTTAATTTAATCACGAAGTTAATTGTAAGAGAAGAATGCATATCATGTTCAATCCTAACTTGTATATCCTGGAAGCCATCTACATATATCTACTCAAGCATTCAAAACAGAGTTAGGTAAGATAGTTAGGACTAGTCATTCCAAGATTGCTTCAAATTATACAGTTGATGAAATAGAATTGACATATGACCAAGTATTTCATCTCTACAAGTCATCGAGTATAACTATCACTTTAATAATGTATAACAAGTTGCAAACACACAGTCATAACTTTCTGAACCTGGGAATGTAAATTCAAGTTGAAACACCAATACGATTTGAAAACATATCCACCTTTTTGCATCAGAGTAATTATTATGTATTTCAACAGTCTTGATTCCCCTGATATGCTATGCAAGTGACTTTATTACTACTCATGAGAAGATCCTACAAAACAACTAACCAATTTTTCTCTGGTTACTATTACAGTGCAGTTTCAGGCTGCAAGGTAGTTATCTAACGGTAGACAAGCAGCCATTTGCACCGTTGAGTACCATTTCACAGACTTTGCAGCAAAACAAGTGACACCAGCAACTGGAGATTCATAAAGAATTATTTACAAGCTGAACGTTTTTTTGACGAAATAGTCTTGCGATCATTGTCTTGCATTGCTCCTACTAGTTGAACTTTAGAGCTCTTTGGATTTCGAGCTTTCTTTAAATGTCCAGGAGAATGGAGTACAGTTTGTAAGCTTCTAGACGTGTCCCTTTTTGGACTTTCTTGTTTGGATTCTACCTGTGATGCTTTCGTATTGAGTAGATTTTGGCATGACCATCCTAAGCCGGGCTGTTTTTTCGCCTGATCAACTGTTTCTTGTCTTACTGACATTGGTTCATATGAATGATCCAAGTTACAATTGACTTGGTTATTGTCCCACATTGGAGCAGAAGCTAGAAGTTTCTGCAAAAAGAAACAGATGCAAACTAGTTGTATGAGTTCATACTGGTAATTGCTTCAACTCATTACTCATAACATGAGCAGTGGATTGAACTCAAACTCATTTTATTCTTCAGTATGATCCATGATAAGCAAGGTAAACATAAAACACAAGAATAAAGCTATCAAATAATAGAGCAGAGAAATGAATTCAAAACAGGGAAATTATCAATCATATTCAACACAAAGAACCTGAATCTTAAAATTACTCAGAAATACACAGTAGATGATACCTTACTAGGGGTTTCTCTAGGTCGAACATATTCAGATTCATCCTCTTCTGAGTCATCGATTTCTTCACATTCAAACTCAACATTTGCACTTTCATCATCTGAGTCACTTAATTCTTCATGTTCCATTATGATATCTAAATTAGATTCATCTAAATCATTTGTGCACTGGACTCGAGAAACATCAGATATCTGTGTAACTCGTAGTGACTTGACATCTTTTCCACAGCATCCTCTTGAACGGACTAAAGTATCAGGTGAAGCTGCAACTTCAGAACTTTTTTTGTTATAGAGGTTGATTGACATGTCCACATCTGAGCCTTTCTGCATTGCTGTGGACTGTGTCCTTGCACTTCCTAGCTCATCATATTGAAGCAAACTAGCATCTCTAGCCTTTCTTGTCTTTTCTGTTTCTGACACCGAATACAGGTGTATGTTCAAATCAAGATTGTTTTCCTTTTCCTGATGGCCTGGAGATGCTCCACCAGCTGAAAGTTGTCCTTTACCAACCAAATGTTCTCTCAGTTCACAATGAGATTCATTGAGAAGCCTACTAGATGAATGGCCAGCTGAAGATTCAATATCAAGACCAGCACTTGCATCACCAGCTTTATGCAGAAGTGGATGGAAGTCAACTGAAAATAAATCTACTGGTGCTTCCCTAGAACTTAGAATTTTACTGTTATTGTCTTTCGTTGCAACTAAATGCTCAGATTTTGAGAACATGGACTCTTTCTGAATTTGACAGCCAAGGAGATAAGTACTAGAAGCAGTAGGGTATTTGTTCATAGAGTAATATGATGAAAACTGATCTTCAGATGCATGAAATAACAATGGATGCATATGAAGATCTGCTTGGGAGGCATTTTCTTCAGTGACAGATTGATCTGAAGCAGATCCATCTCGCCGATGTCTAGCTTCTAAACAATCTCCCAGTATCATATTTGATTTTTCTCCTAGCAATGTTACATTACTTTCTCCTTTCACAGCTTCAGGAGACTTTGATGCCTTCATACTGCCATTCTTACTTATATGAGAATGCGAAGAACCATTAGGATGATTTTGGAGCGTTGACTGAGATATGACACGAACGGAAGGAGGAAGATTTATAGGAGGCAAGCCAGGTGCCAACTTGACCACCCGTGCACCTTTGAATTTCCGCCTTGGACCATGTAAGGATCCCGAGTGACTTTGGGGTGCCCCAAGGTTTGAAATAAGAGAGTGGTTATTTAACTGTAGATTGTTTGATGAAGTGTATCTGAGATCACCACAATTAGATAATGGATTCATGATTCCTGTGGGCTTTTCTGAGTTGGAAGCAGATTTCCCACTAGCATAGGCACCATCATAGAGCACCATGTTAGTAAATTGTATGCTACTCCTGCAAAAGCCTGAAGGAGAAATCTCATACGACATGTTAGAGCACCCAGTTTCTGAGTCTGCAAGGAATGCTTCATGTACATAAGCTTCATTTTCATTGTCCATGTCTTCTCCACTATTATCATCTTCATTATCATCAAACTGAATGTAATGAAGAGAAGAAAAAAATATACAAAAAAGGTGTTTAGAAAAAATCAGTATTCAAGAACTTAAAACCATCTTAATTCTGCTGATTATGCAAACTAACCTCCTTTTCAGCTGCTGCATACTTATTGTTCATTGAAGCCTTCAATTTTCTTCGCTTTGCTTCATATAATCTCCTTTTTTCCTTAATAGCTTCACTTTTTCTATAAGACTTCTGAGTTCCAGTAGCAATTCTCCATTGCCGTGGTAGCAAAGAAGGATCCCTATGTGGAACAAAAAAATTCCAAACTGACAACCAGTCCTGTTTAAAGAGTTTGAGTCCCTGGTTTAAACAAACAATCAACAATATAAGAAAGCGTGACAATTGTATTGTTTCTAATAGTGACTAAAATTTATAATTATATAATTGAATCACCTCATGGATGCGGGCTTTCTCATCTGCAGTCAATTCAGAGGTCTTCATCCGCCGCACAGCCTAAGTAAAATTAAGACATGAAGCAACCCATAGAAAAACCTCAAGACAACTAACAAACCCAAATGATATGGCATTATGCATCCAACAGGTCTAAACCACATATCTGCACATGCCAATCCCTAACCTAAATCCTTAAGATCAAGGTATAAGATCAGAACATACAATCATAAGAAACGAAAGTTTAATTGAAATAATCTAAAATCATATTTGACTTGTATAATTCATCATATGTATTTTCCTACAAAATCCTATGAATATTTTAAATAATACTATTCCAATATCGAGAGGTATAAATAAAAGTATTCAATAGTAAATATATATAAAAAAAAATAAACTTCAAAGTTTTTTAATTATAATTACATTTTGAAACTTTTCAAAAAGTGTGATTAATTTTCAAAATTATTTAAAATTGATTATAAGATCCTAAATTAATGTTCAAGATTATTTTGACAATCCTAAAAATAATTCTTAAAATCATTTGGAAAGTTCAAAGATATATCGGAAATTATTCATGCATATCTGAAATTTTTTAAAATTTTAAAATTTATTTGGAAATTCCCCAATATATTTTTGAAAATTTAAAATTATTTCTTGAAAATTGTTTATTGATTTTGAAAATTATTTTAAAATTAATTTGAGGAATTATTTGTCAAATTTCAGATAATTTTAAAAATTATAGATTAATTTTAAAAAATAATAATAATTTTTTAAAATAATAGGTGTGGTTAATATTTGAAATGGATTCAAAGTTGGCTCAATCATAGTACTAATCAAGCACAAGTCAAGCATAGCTCGCTCAAACTCAAAGCATTCTAAATGGCTAAATGGGTACTCAAGTTAGACCTAATTGAACGAGTATCCCCATATCCTCCACCATTTTTTCTTACATATAACACATACCAAAGAAATATATAAATAAATTCTTTATCCACTCCCACTCCTTAACTTTCCATATATGTCTAAACAAAGAGAGCCTAACTGCTAGGCCTCCAACCACACATCTATCCACCTAGTTGGATCATCCATCCTCAACGTCTCCTTTGTGCCAAACTCCTTCAATCAACACCTAAAATGTCGTCTTCTCTTGCGACCATCACTAATCTCATCTCCCCCTCTTCTTTGGCCAAACCCACAAGCTTTGTAGTCACCCATCTCTTCTCGCAAAGAAATAACACTCTCTTCTGCCACTAAACCAAAATGTCATAGCAAGGAAAATTCAATCTTTACCCTCCTAAGCCGTTAAATTTTCAAAATACTCTCACCACAGGATTTTGGTAAATCAAATTCCCTCAAAATCTAACTTCGAGTGACTATATAATTTCCAAAGAAATCCATTAAATCTAAATCCTTAAAATTACCTAAATCAGCATGGAAAAGGACAAATTTCCCAAAATACTTCAAAGTTTTCTCAATATAAAATTTAAATTCCACAGGATCAAATTCTAAGTCCCTCCGTCACTCAAAATTTCAAATTCAATAAATTTGAGCTTCAAGTCATAGCTAGAATTATCACTAACCAACAGTATGTGAGGCTCAATGGTGATTCCACTATCACACGAACAACTCTTTCCAACACCTCATCATGTCTAAAACTAGGTCTGCTCTAAATACCAATTCTTTAAGACCTGCTTAGATGAGAGAATTGATCCATTAACTTATTCGGCTCAACCACTAACCCAAAGATGCATAAGTCTAAATTAATAGTAGCTCATTCATCTATGATTCTAAACCTCCTTTATTAGCCCACAACCTATATGGGACTAAATTAAGGTGTTATGCAAATTCTCAAATTCAAATTCTGTATCCAATAGTTGACACTTTTGAGCACCTAGATATTAAACTATCATAGGATCAACATTGATATAAATACGATATCAATTCATCTTATTTCGAACTCATCAGGTTTGAAATCTCACTCTTCAAAATAGCATAAAATTCTCTAATTTCTGACAAGGCGACCTTTAGAACACACAACTTACTAAATGCCCTCTAAATTACAAGAAGCTCTGAAGTAGTTAAACAACCTGTGCTTTGGTTGAAACAAATGCTATTGGTTTGGAATCTTATTCATTTCAAATGAATATCAAATCTATTGAGTTCTGCATTGGTCAATTTTGCATAGTCAAAATAACTGGATGGTCCTCAAATTAGGATGCTCTCGAAATCACTGGAATAAATTTGTTTTAGTCAAAATAAATTTCATTTCCCTATCTCAAGTTATACGATACAAGATGAAAATTTTCAAATTCAACCAATTCAACTCAAATGAGATCGAAATTCCTTAGAGAATCCTCAAAAGAAATTTCAAGTCTCCCCAAACAAAGTTGAAATTCCTAAAATATCCTTACTATAAGATTCTCTAGATATTAAAGCTAAATTCATTTAATAAAAAATCCAAGTCACAACGTGAATTTCAAATGTTTTCAAACTAATAATTTCCTCACTTGACAAAATTCTCAAATCTGACCAAGTCAAATCCAAAGAGGTTAAAATTACCAAATCATCCCTACTTCAGAATTCTTTCAAAATCATGTTCAAACTCCCTCAAAATTTAGTTCCAAGTCACTTTGTAACTTTCAAATTCAAGTTTTACTTGACCAAATTTCCAAAACTAAATCAACTTAGACAATATCAACATTACCGAAATATCATTATCTTTGGGTCCCTTTTGATTGCCCATTTACATAAAATCCATCCCTTTAATTTAAAATTTTAAACCCTAAGCAAATAATCTAATTGTTTGGTGCCCCTTTTAACAATTATACGCATTAGGTCGTCTATGCATCTAACTTATATTTTAATAATTGTTTCTTAATTTTTTATTTTTTTTTACTTGCAGTCCAACAGTAGGTAAAAGCTACAAAAGTTGAAGGTGTGTTATTTATTCATTCCAATTCATTATGTATTATAAGCTTATTATTATTCTTCATTTATTGTACGTTTATTATTATTCTTCATATATTATAAGCTTATAATTATTTTCATGTACTATAAGCTTATTGTTATTTAAATAAAGTCAATTTTCATCAATAAAAATATTTGACATGTTTGGCACCATGTTTGACTCCTTAATCTAAGGTTATATTCCAGATTTCAAGGAGTTATATTTGAGAAATTGCAAACTTTTTAACTTTCCCCTTTATAAAAGAGATAGGAGAAAGGGTTTTTCCTCTTGTAAAATTAAGAAAAGTGTGTAAGAAACGCAACACAAAAAGTAACTTGTAATGAGCTATGAAAAGTATTCTAAATGCATACCTTGATTGGATTATCAGGTGCCTTAGAAGAACTGCGATTTTTTTGCCTCACAAATATCTACAAGATCAAAGAGAAATTAAAAAATTTATTTAATGGAGGTTGCAAAGAACTGATAAGAAAAATTCAATGGTCCAATAGGAATTCCCTTAGCCTACACTTTCTTTAAAGGAAAGAAAAAAGAAGAGAGAGGAGGGTAAATAGGTAAATAAAATTTGATTGTTTCTTGTGGAAGAGAGAAATGAAGAGAAAAAAGTAGAGAAATTTGTTACTTTCTTCCCTAATGCTTCCACCTTATCGAGACGGAAAGCACATCTGCACCTCGCATATGAACTTAATGTACCATTCATTTGTCTCCCATCTCTTTGTAGTCATTACATCTTCCTCTTTATAATCGCAGAAACCCCCACTCCACTCTCACTAAGCCCTCCACCTCTTCCTCTCCTTCAAAGAAGTTTTTTTTACCTCTTCTTTCTCTTGTTTCCATATTTAAAAATAAATAAATTGGATTATAAGTTCCAATGAGGTGCATCAATCTAATCCCCAAAAAACACGAATGATACCAATGAGCTGGATGGAGATGACTGGGGGAAGATAGAAGTGGATGTTGCAATAGATCTAGGACTTGGCCCAGTGGGAATAGGCAGGATGAATGAGATCGGCAAAAAGAGAGAAGACTGGAAGACGGCCATAAACCCCATGCCTTGAGAGTTACATAGGGTTGAGAAGTGGTTGGCCAAGGAAGTGAAGAGAACGAGATGTGGGTGGGTTGTTATGGATAGACCCCCACCAGGCCTATTCGCTGGTGAGGAGATTGCAAACAGAGTATGGAATATAATGGATAGTTGTAAGTGGGATTTAAAGCAATAAGTGCGAGTTGCACAACCTCTTTCCCAACAGGGAGGAGAGATAAAAGAAAAAAGGTAACCACAAAAGAACAACCTCAAAAACACATTTTGTTATAATTCACAAACTTATCATAAAGAAAAAAGAACTAAGTTTGATCGCTTGGCCAATGCAGGAATATGGGATAATTCATTCCTTCATTTGAAACTACTATAGCCATCACAGGTTAACTTTATCAGCACTCAGTAATGAGTCCAAGCATCCTCAACATCAAATAAAAAGGCAATTAACTTAGATCTAATCTTTATTGCATCCATCAAAAGAATGGAAGCAGGGACTAAAAGACAAGTTCTTAGACACTATGAAGTCAAGAAAAAAATGCAATCCTGCACTTATTTACTTCAAGATTTTGATTCTCCTCTTATTACCATCGCATATCAAGGAGTTAGCAAATAAATATACAAGTTGTGACATCCCATACATGTGCGCAAAATATGACATATCATTACACAAGAAAAACACAGATCAAATGATCTATGGGCGCCAACAAAGAAAAAGGAAGCATGGCAACATACCAATTAAATAAATTCCTACAGCAAACACTGATTTATTCGTCAATTTCTCTCCAAACAATTATCATCAAATTTTGCTCATGAGTTACAATCCTACGACAGTCATTTTTGTCTAATTTAATATGTTAGAACAGCCATAAAATGAGAAAACTGACAATGAACCCAACAAATTTTGGACAGCAGGAAAATCCATTTTTCAAGGAAAATGTCACCAGAAGAATTTTATGTCATTAATTATGTTGAAAACCAGTTCTGTAAGCATCATTGAGACAACAAATAGGACTAACCTGATGCTTTGATTTACAAGGTAGAAAATGCTTTTGTATGGATTCCCAGTCACTGTTGTATTTCATCAGCCCCATTGCTAATAATCTGTGTGATATCTCCATATTAGAACATAGAATACTAAAACAAAT
>JBBUKS010494778.1:0-14926 GCA_038050645.1 Hedychium gardnerianum
TAATTAGCGACCGAAATTTAATTTCAGTCTCTAATTAGCGACCGAAACTAAATTTCGATCACAAATTTTAGCGACTGGATTTAAAATTCGCTCGCTAATTTTGTGACCGAATTTAAAATTTGTGACCGAAATTTAGTTTCAGTCGCTATTCCTTGAAACAGAAAAAAAACTGTTAACAAATTTACGACCGATATTTATTTCAGTGGCAAAATTAGCAACCAAATATATAATTCAGTCGCTAAATTATACTACGATTAAAAATTTAATGATAATTTATTTCGGTCGCTAATCGATCCCAAAATCAATATTGAGACCGATTAGCGACCAAAAAAGCAGTCGCTAATATTGGATATTTTTGTTGTGTTTTGAGAGCCCCGCGATATAGTGTAGCGATAACAGAGATTCTCATAGTATCATAATTTAATTCTTTATTGCGATATATTAACGTTGAATTTAGTAAAAATTTGGACTAAGTGGCCATGAGTCGAAGTATTCATGAGCGAAAAAAGCCCACGAGTTTACCGACTTATAAGGACGACGAACACCATGGGGGTCGACTGTGGTTGATTTGATGTTATGGTTCTATAATTTATCCTTAGGGATTAGTGAAAAAAAATTGTGGGGTTAATTGAATCGGTCATCTTCAAGATTAATTAGATCATAAGAATTGAACATCTAAATTAAAAAATATATTTTTTTTTGAGAATTTTAGGTAAAATTATTAACATCACATTTTCCTAAACAATAAATTAAAATTTCGTCACCCATAAGGTTATGAATTAATAATTTACCAATCAATCAAATGTCGGGTTAATTATTTCTTTAAGCTTCCTTTTTGTTTGTGATAATCTAAGTGCTCGAGTTTCATTTGATTAATCTTAAAGATAGATTATTTTCATTCGCTTATTGAGTAAATTTGAAACATAACTTTTAAGTTTTTATTTTTATTTTCAAGACATTTATAAAATTATTGAATGACTGCAACTTTTCTCCATCAATATTTATAAAACTTTTACCTACACTACAACTTTTCTCCATTAATATTTATAAAACTATTGAATTTTCAAAATAAATCGGATAAGAGCTAAATATTGTAGAAGTTAAATATTAAGAATGATGGATCTCTATGAAATTAGGAAATAAACAAAATTTTCTTCTAATTTCACTAAAACCTCACCATAAAGGAGAAATGTATCAATCTTTCTATCTTACATGTAGCATGTGTAATCCTCCCTTAATGTTGTTTTTAAAAGAGATTAGAGCTAAAAGTAATTGTAAAAAAAAAAGTGGAATTTTTAAAAAGATTAAGAAAAATAATGAGTTTTAATAAACTATAATTTATATTTGAAACGACAATTAAGAGGGATTTTTCCATACAAAATATATTTTTCAACACAATCTTAGAAAATAACAATGACACATGGTGAAAATAACAAATGAAACTCTTAAAGGTGCAAACTTAGATCCAAGTCATCATAGTTTTCACCATTTTTTGTACTTGCATGAGAATTGCACTTCATTCCACCGAGAAGTTCGAGTGTTTGTGGTTCCTTAGCGCGAGAAATTGAGTTACCATCTTCCGGGTAACTATTGGATTGAAGACCAATAGATCCTTGTGGGTTCGACTTGACGATAAGATGGTTCATTTGGATAGAGCTCCTCGCTTCACTTGATTCTTGCGCTTCCTTCTCATTGGCATGTCGATGGGAAGCTAGGTGGCCACCGAGTGCTGGGCCACTACGATAACGACGAGGACACTTGGGGCAGTTATAGACACGAGATTCTCTAGACTTAGGAATATCCATCTCTAGCATGGATCTCATCTTGATTGATGAAATATCAACTTGAATTTGTGTGAACAATTTTAAGGTCTCTAATGAGTATTTATAGAGTATAAGTTTTATAAGGCCATCATTCTTTGAATCTCACCACTAAATCCTCTTAATTGTATATATGGAAAATGCATTTGCTCAATTTTTTGAATCACAAACTCAATAATAATAATAATATGTCATTTAACTATATATGGCATAATGACATTTAGTGATAAAATTTTTTTTGTAGAAGTGCATGAACAATCAAAGTATAAAGATTCATTTGGGATATAGTGATTAAATTAGATGGATTTGGTCACCTTTAATATATTTTCATGGAAAATGCACAAAACTTAGAGCTTATTATTGGAAAGCAAATGGTTGCTTAAAAAAATTATTCAATTTTTTTTTTTGGAAACTTCAAACTAAGTTATTTTGACAATTCTTATCCTATCTATCGCAAATAACTCATGTTCATTGTTACTTTGTTTATTTTATATATATATATAAAAAAAATCAAATACCTATCCTCCTCCTATATATTATCATGTTTGACTTGGCCTCACCTAACAAAAAGATAGATAAAAGATTAAAAATATAAAAATGATTTTTTAAAAAAAAATAGAAAGAGAAATATTTTAGAGTTTCAATAAACAGTTAAGAATTAGAATAATCAATTTTATGTGTTGAGAAAATAGCTAAGGTTGAAATTATAATTTAAGAATCAAATATAATATTTATTTTGAAACATTATTTTAGTATTTTAAACCTTTAGATTCCCAAGGAGTTGGGTTTGGCTTAAGTTCATCTCTTTTGACATCATTTGAAGAGAAAGTAAGAGATTGACATAAGCAATATAATTATATCAAGATTAATATTTACTCGTGAGTTTAATACTTATGTTTCATGTTGTGTTTACCTTTTATGGAGGAAAAAAAAGAGTATTAGAATTTACATTTTTTTAAACAATTTTTCAATGTGAAAACAAATGACTACATCAATTAAAAATTGAGACAAGCATTGACATTTGTATTTTTTTTTTCCATGATTTTTTTCCCCCACTACTGGAAACACATTATCAAAGCTATGATTTGATAACTTGGGAGTCTAAAGGAGATGATTTGATTATAAAATGGATTTGGTTTAAATAGAATTTAAAAGAGACTCAAGTCGTATTATGAGTGCCGTGCTCTTTTCTCTTTGGAGTTTCCACTCCCATCCCTTATGAGTGAATGGTGATGTCTCTTCTTCTAGCAGTCCCCCTCCCTCCCTATGAGATTGGACAGGTTGTTCTTAATAAGAAACAACCAGATGCAAATTCTTTTGTGCCATGGCGAGGCATGTCCCTTGCTACTCATCGATCGATAGCCAAGAAGCAAGTGTACTTGTGTGCCCTAATCAAGAGGCAGCCCTCTTCACCAATTTCTGCCCAAGATAGCAACAATGGAGCCATTGCAAGCTTCTGTCAAACCACACGCTAAGTTGCACCTCACCGCCGCTGTTGTGCATTTTCACAGAGTTATGCTAGCTTAACACAACCTTCCTTCCCCATCTAATGAGAAAATTGTGCCATTGTCTATGGATTGTGACCTAGTAATCCCCGGTTAAAGCCTCTAGTATTGAGTACTAATCTGACATGAAAATTACTACCTCAGACTTGGAAGGGCAAAATAGAAGAGGACAGTTTAGATATCCATGGTTTAAGCACATCAAGTACAATAAAGAGGCAAACATAAGGATATTCTACTAAGAAGCTAAAGCAAATAGATGATATCACTACTCGCTTGCTAAAATGCTATCACTGCTAGACATAGGATCGATCAGCATGGATATCATACTCATTGTCTGTATTGGATACGAAAACTATGGACTGAGGCCCTCTTTGCTCCAATCAGGAAGAGTATTGTTCAATCGATGAGTGCGTGTAATGGATTTGGTTGTATGTGAAAACCCATACAATGGCATGGTTAGTCAGGTAACCAAAAGGCAACAGCACAATGAGGTTATCCCAGTTAAACCACCACTATCGTGTCATAGTCTCCGGTAGAGAATTTTTCTTCAGGGTAATATGCAGCACAGACGACATTTTCCCCAAATCTTCTGCCATGGAGAGCAACCTTTGCTCGAGCTGAATCTGCGATATTTGCATACTCCAAAAAGACCTGAAAGAAATGAGTATGGATATTATAAGGGCAAAGGTTTCGCTTCCGGCTTATTGGACACAGTAACTACATGGGTTTTCCTCATCAAAGAGTGCAGTTTCAACTTCTCGTGCTGATGAATAAAAAATGATTCACCCTAGCGTGCCAAGTTATGAATCGCAAAATAATACCTTTCCTACTCCTGGAATCACTTCGCCGGTTTGACTAGGACGTGGTATGACAAGATTTATCAGTGAACCTTCATAAAGGAAAAGTAAGCAAGTTCTGGGGTTAGAACTTTTCTCAGAAGAGTATAAGTAAAATAAATACATAACAAGAGCAATGCATTGACCGCATAGAAGAATTCGAAGTAGTAAACCTGAACTTACCAAACTTCTCGCTTTCTTCTCTCATATCCTCTACTATTTCTTTGTATTCTGCATCATCTCTCAGCTCATCCACAGAAACAACCTTCAAAATTAAATTCAATAGATTTGTGAATAGACAAAATATTAACACTGGCTACTAAAATGCCACAAGATAAACAGTAACAAAGAGTAGGCATGTTAGGTGTACTGTATAGTCAGTTAATTGCACAAACACAAGCAGCTTGAAATGCAAGAATGACAACATCGCTTATAGTCAGATCCTCTGCAAATTATATCGATATTCTTCTAAAGATGAACATGATAAAAGCAACCCACAGCAATAGAAAGCCCAGTTAACAGTTGTTTGGATGCACTCATTAATTTGTCGCGACACAAGACTTGCATTACCTCTTGCAATGAAATATCAACTCATCACAATACGTCTGGCATCAATTGATTCCTATTAATATAAGCAACATGTGCTAATAGTAAATAGAAATTATTGAAATGTGAATATAAATCCTGAACATTATGAATTAGGACCAAAATTGATCCTTTTAATCTGCCGGTGACAAAATAAAATAATAATAATAATAATAAACTCAGAAGCCATTAGTAGACAAGTATTCTACATAACTGAAAATCAGAAAATGAAAAGCAACAAAAATTTCCATCATTAAACATTTTTATGTGTTGATATCAAAATAGAAATTTCTTAATATGATTTCTCAAGCATTTCTCTCAAAATGTGAATGCAAATCCAATACACATGAAAGCAATCTTCTAACCAAATGACTGTGTCCTCTATGTTCCTTAAATGTGCAGGCATCAGATTTTGATCAATCCAGCATGGTCAGTTTTATGATTTTGTTTTCAAGGTGCCTCCATTATGGTTATTTATACTAATTATGATATTAACTTATTATGATATCATCATCTGAGAAGAAGGCACAAGAGAAGAAATTGAAACAATGGAACTTCAAGGCAAAATCTACCTCAGTCAAACATATAACTTTGGTTGGAAGTTCCATGGCAGCATTCCCAACCAAACCAGCCTCAGGAAAAGATGAGTTCCCTCCACTTTTAAAAGCAAGTTTCTTCATCCAACAGTTCAAACAAAGTAATGATTGTGCAATAAAAAATTTAGTGTGCTAAATAAAAGTAAATAATTTGTGTTACCTGCATTGCTATGTGTTCGTGTGCCTGTTGTAAAATTAATTCCTGCTCTGGCTTCATTTGCCCCATGCTGTGAATGCATATAAACAAGATCTTCACATAAGGTATCATCCATCTAACATTTATATCATTTATTTATATATATATATATATATGCAAAAGACTGCTCTCCTCTTTTCTGGATTTTTTCAAGAAAATTCTGTGGACAGGCATGGTGAAGATGAAAGGTTCAACTCCTTCGCATCTCTTCACAAGTTTCATATACAGAGTAGTGAGAAATTAGGCTAGGACCTGAGATTTGAGATCTTTTTTTTTACACTTTTGACTTTAGATTTGATCCACTAGCTGACTATATGAATACTACTAGCTGCCAGTCTGCAAACATATTATATATTTGGAACGTGACTGAACTGGACTGAACGCTAATACCACATTCGAGCTTTTAAAATTTAGAAAGGAAACATAATTTCACTGAATTTTTGAGTTCTTGGAATTATTTAGAAAATAAAAATAATTTCACTGAATTTTTGAGTTCTTTGAACTATTTAGAAACGAAACATAATTTCACTGAAATTTTTAGTTCTTTGAATTACAAACAAAATATAATTTCACTTTTTTCTTGAGTTCTAAGAGACAAAAGGAAAAGTCTCCTCCGTGCAGTTTGGAAGCAATTATTCGAGAATAGTATTGACTTGATAATAGCTTGCTTTTCTAAAGTGCATTATTAATTGTTAAAACCTGAGCCAAGCATAAGTTGGAATAATAAACAACGAACCCATAGAACAAACAGATTTGTATGTGGACAGTCAATAGATATTGATATTCCATAGGAACAGCATATAAAACACCTACCTAGCAGTCGCACGTCGTACAGTTAATGTCTTGTCACCCATTTTAAGCCCATTAAGAGCAGCACATGCAATGTCAGTGACCGATGGATCCTAAATTCCAAAAACCATTCTGAGATGACATAGAAAGTATGAATTAGGAAATCTTCTTCACAATGTTTAATCTACTTTTACCTGGTATACACAAAATCCATAACCTTTTGAGTTTCCTGTGTCCCTATCCTTTACAAGATCTAAGCCACGCAGAGGTCTGTATAAATATCATGATAAGATTGTCATCAGCAAAAGTGAATATAGCAAAATCCTTTTCTTCTTAACATATTGTTTATTACAGAAACCATAGAAGAAATGGAAAGACAAAATAGAAGTGCAAACAAACAAGATTAATAATACTTCAATGGAAATTACAGTGGTTTAAGCCATGGTTTGAAATCTTGCACCATGCCAGGCAAAACGGTCGAAACATATCGTTTCGGTGATTTACCAAAACTCGATACCACTCGACACCAAGTTCAAAATCTCGTGTCATAGTTTTGGTCTTTGACTAGAAAATTTCAATATCGTGTTGACGCTCCAATGCATGATGCCAATGACAGATTAGAAGTTGTAAGAGGAAGAAGATGAAGCAAAGAAAAGAGACATTGTATCGAGTGGTACCGAATTTCGATAATTTATCGAAGTGATATGTTTTGACCGTTTTGCATGGCATGGTATAAGATTTAAAACCATGTTCGACACAGATAGTCTCCTTCCTATGCTTCATCCCCTTCCTTCTCAACTCCAATCTATTACCGACATCATGCATTGAAACATCGACACGATACCAAAACATATCGTTCCCATCAAAGACCGAAACTTTGACACGATTCGAGATTTTGAACCTTGGTTTAAGCTATTGAGCCTACAAGTGCAATGTTCAATTTGAGAATGGAATGACAATACTGAATACCAAAGTTAGTTTAACCATTTTCTTAGCCATTAACAACTAACAAGAGATGGCAAAAGACTAAACAGGCCTTGAGTGTTCCATTGTGAAGCAACTGTTGATGCTAAGACTAGCCATTTTCTTACCCATGCTCGCATTCTAAGAGTAAGACACAGGAGATAACAAGCAAAGAATGCACAGGCAAGAAACTAAAAAAGCGAAAGAATTTAAATTCACACCCAAATGATTCCAGTAGCTCCCTTATTTGTGCATCTGCAAAATAGTACGGAAGTCCACCCACAAAGATGCGATCTGGTCCCTCTGATCCCATAATTGTGTTACTGTTGACAAAGTATAATGAGTTTCCATTAAGTTAAACTTGAATCAGAAGCAAATGTATAGCATTCCATGTGGCACCATCAAGTTGTCTTGACAACTATTATGAGGGATATCATACTGTTGTAATTCTACTTCTCCAAATCTTGTGATTGAGAAAACAAACATGAAATTGTATTCCCAACTATAAGGAAAGCATAAAATGTACCTAGATGAAAGGCCAACCGCAGCTAAGTTAAGATGTGGACTGGGTTGACTGGGTCCAAGTGCTGCAGCCAAGGAAGCATTGTAGTCGGTGGGCCTTCGAACTTTCACTGAAACTCCCTATCAAGTTATCAAGACGTATCACACAAGATATTAAATGTGCTTTGCTTGTGCATAGAGGGTAATCCAAACTCTCTCTCTAACAAAAAGCAGAATAAGATGGCATAGAAAATTTTGCCAAGGAAATTCTTAAGTATTAAACCATAAGTACCACATCCAAAGAAAAAATAAATTTTCATAAGGCCTTCCACATACACAGGCATGTCAAGAAGCAAGGCTTACAACAAGAATTGCATATAAGCATAGGTTAAGTAAATCAGGCTAGCATTAACAATAGAAGATTTTATAACATCAATGTACCTCGAATATTATGCCATCCAACGACATTGCATTACTTGCTTCTTCAACTGATCTCATCTCAACAAAAGCAAATTTCTTTTCATGATTTATGTACACATTAACCACAGCATCACCTAAAATGAACAAATGAATATAAAAGCTCATTTAACTGATTATACCAGATTTGATAGCCATACATGACATATATGTAAGTTGAACCAATTGTTACAACATGCAATAAAAGAGATCAATTGCATATAAAATCAAAGTTTAAGGCTCGCCCCTTGAAGGAATCATCATCTCATTGACATTTTGTGACATATTTTCAATTAAGTTCCTCACATAATAGTCTCATGGATAGGGGAGGAAGAAAGAAAGACCAAAAAGGACCATATATGTGTCAACCATTCAAGCCACATGTATTTCAGCAGACAGCTAAAACAAGGAATAAGCTAACAGAACTTGAAACATTGCATGGAATGATTAGCAGGACAGTGACAAACCCAAAATAAGCAGACACACAAGTGAATCCATTTCTGTAAATTATGAGTATTTTTTCAGGGACAATAAATATCTTTTACAACTCGACTTAATACTTCTATTAAAAAACACAAGTCATAAAAATAGAATATTGGCTAGCACACTTAGTGCACAACCATTAAGTCCAAAAATACCCTTTGCCAAATTTTGTAGCTCAAAATATTTAAAGAATAACCAATTTCCGTCATTGTATTTTGAAACTTTAAAAAATCCAAAATACCTCATATCCCCTGGCATATTTTGAAACTCTAAAATTTATGTAAATATCTGATGTGCAATTTTCTTATTTTTACATTCCACAAAAATCCAAGATTACAAAAACGTTCTTTATTGGTTTTATAAGCTCAAGAAATCCACAGCTCTATTTGGTTGGACTAATTCCACCCAGTTTCAACATTTTCATTTACCTGATAATCGAAAATAATTTCCAACATTGTGTTGGTAAGTAAATTTTGTGAAAGGAGATCCTGCAATATGTTAATGTGAAAAGGCGGTACATGAAAATTAGACAACACTAAAAATAAAATAAAATAAATCTCTGCTTCCAGAAAAGGAAAAGAAAGAATTATAAGCTTCAATATAAATTAAATAAAACTAATTTACAAATATTGTATGATTCAGTAATTTATTGTTATATTACTATAATTCTATAATAACAACCATTATATGATTTCATTATGTTAAATTTACTCTCTTACATATATTATTATAATAATAATGATATATTATTAGTATTAGTATTATTATATTATGTTGTCAATTAAAAAATAAACATAAATTTATAAGATTATTATCTATGACATACTGCAAATCATGTTCACAGTATGATTTTTAAGTTCCCCTTCACAGGTTCTCTATTCAGAGTGGGTGTTCTCATGTTGGGTAGGTGAGTGATAATTCAGCATTAAGTTTGGTATCCTAGGTAAAGTTTTGTGGATCATTCGGTCTTTTTTAACTAAAAATCAATAAAAATCGGGTATTGCAATCTCATTTCATCATTTTCCTAGCATTAAAATGTCAAATGGTGTCTTTGCTATCCTCAGGTATCTAGAATCAGTGTTTTTGGTATATACATAATTCATTATGCTAGATTATTATAATAAAGTATTACAATAGAATAGTACTATGATCATATTGTTGTTATACTATTGTATTAACTTAATAGTACTATATCATGTAATGTTATTATAAGAAAAAATATAATATTATCATATTACATTAGTGTCATGAATACCAAACACAATTTCAAAACTTCAGATTCTTGAAAAGAGAATCATTTTATTCGTTCACATTCCATGTGAATTAAATTTTAAAAAAAAAAGCACAAACCAACCAAGCTCTAGATTATTGTTATGATACACTTCCTTTTGTATGTTTTTACCCTTCTCTATTTTAACTCAAAAAACCCAAAGAAACTACCTGCATCAAATTAGCTCTTCATCCTATTTTTTCAAGCTCCAAGTGTCAAAAGAACTATCCCTCATCATTTTTGAACCTATGGGGTAAAACCATAACAAGTAATCATCTTACAGGTCAGATAATTGTTCATTTTGTGTCAAATAACAATTAGATCCCTCAAGAATTTCAAACAAATGGTTGCGTCCCCATATAAGCTGCCCATTAGATAAGACAATACCACTCCACAAACAACCCGTAACTTTAATAGTTATCCACAAATTTAAACCATTATTAGATCTCATTGTACCCTATTGTTAATTTCTTTATAAGGAAACTTCAGTTTAACCCCCATAGTTTGCTGCCTTTACTGGAATATCCTCCAAAGTTTCTGAATCATAGTTTAACCCCTATAATTTTGATCTATTGTCAAAATAGACCCGCTCAATTAAATTCTAACCATCTGTTATCTTTTTGTTATCTCCAGGGTTGCGAGATAATTTATAATTCAGCTTGTGCCCTATAAATTCAAGATTTTTAATATTTTTGAAATCCCCAACCCATGTTAAATTGTGTTATAGCCAAAAAAAACTAGAAAAATTCATTGTCTAAAGTTTTGGTCACAAACTGATTTGCAAATTCAGCTTGTAACCATTTTATACCAGCATAGTTACCAAGTTCTAGGGCACAAACTATTTTAAACATAAGTTTGTGTCCTATAAATTCAAAATTTCTAACATTTTCAGAATCGCAAATTCTTGTTACGGCTTGTACTGAAGCCAGAAATCTAAAAAAATGGTCGCAAGTATATTTCCATTTAGCTTGCAGTCATTCTGTGTCAGCACAATGTCCAGTTTAGTCATAAGCTATTTTACAATTCATCTTATTGGAATCACATCAGAAACAACCTCTTGCAAAGCAGGATAAGGCTATGTACAATAGACCCTTCCCCGGGACATCATTGGCGGGAGCTTCATGCACCGGGCTGCCCTTTATCTTATTGGAATCACAAATTCATGTTAGGATATATTAAAGCTACAACTCCAAAAAAAGGTCACGGTTTTGTCAAAATTTAACCGCAAGTTTGATCTTAAATCAACTTGCACCCAAAACATGGCATTGTGCCGGAGCATAATGACCGCATATTGATTTATAAATCAGCTTATGACCAAATTTTGAGAGATTGTAACTTTTTTGGGCTTGTAGTTAAATACAAGTCATAATATGGGTTGTTTGACTCTAAAATATTAGAAATCCTGAATTTTCAGGGCACAAACTGATTTTTCAAATAGTTTCTGCTATAGAATCTAGCATTATGTTGGCAGCCTAGCACAGAATGACCGCAAGTTGATTTGCAGTTAAAATTTGAGGCATAATAAACTTCTCTAGATTCCTGGCTTTAACACAAGTTGAATCATGAGTCTGTGACTCCAAAAATGTTAAAAATCTTGAACTTAAAACATTAGCAGACACCATTTAATGTTTTCTGTGAACTCCAAATTGATGGTCCTACAACTTTCATGGCAATTATGTGGAATTTTTTGTTACATTAAAAGCTCCAGAATCTGGTTTATATGCAGAAGAAAAGGTGCAATGTGTTCTATTTTCTAAGCTGCAGAAGAAAAGGTCATGCAATTGATTTTTTGTATCTCAAGGCACTAATCCTAGAAGTAGCTTTTGGCTTGCCAAGTTACTTAAACAAATGGTAAGTCTCATAAGTTAAGAATTGTAGGAAACCTGTCTTAAAATAATGTGTAAAGAATCATTTTCCTTTGTTCTTTCTCATTCTGAAAAATCAAAGTGCATTGTGTTCTAATATTCTTCCATTGGCAGGTGCAGCAACACAATAATTTGTGATAGTTAGAACAAATAGCAATATGGACAGCAAATGTCAAAAGGAAAAAAACAAAGAAAATTAAAAAGAAGAAAATTTCACCTGGACCTGCAGAATTTCCTCCTATAGCAGACATTATGTGGCTAAAAAATGTAGCAATTGTCTGCTTGCAGTAGCAAATATAATAAAAATTAGTGTGTGAGAAAAGATCAGGAGTAGCATGAAAAAAGAAAAATCCAACCAACCTACATAACAAAAAAGGAAATAAAGCACTGCATATAGAGCATTTTCTGGTGGCATTGAAGCATGCAGTGAAACATGAACTCAACTCTACATGCTACAAAAAAATTTAACAATAAAAGTTCGCCAAACTTAACATGATAAACCGAAAACTGGTGTACAATTTTCAAAATTAATAATAAAGTATATCCTATGGAGTAAAATCTTAGGATTGATTATGCCTTTTTACCCAAGAAGTGTTGTTTTGAGACATTTGTGGAAAAAACAAATAAGAAGTTTGAAAACAAAAGACATTGAAAGAGAAATATTTTTGTTGTATGTTGAAATGACATTTTGAGTCAGAATAAACCAAATTGTACTCATGATGTAGCACAAAATCAAACAAAACTGACACAAAAAAATAAAATATTATTGAGCTAAATGATGATTAGCATGGGAGGATTAGGGGCTCCTTTTAAAGACTCTGACCCAAAGAAAATTGAAAATAAACTAAAATATGCAAGGAAAAGAACAATTAGGTATAGGACTTATTTGGAATAAATCTACTATCCCCTGACAACATAATTACCAAATCAATATCTACTTTAATTAACTAGTTGTCCTCAATAAAAATTAAATTCCTACTTTGCATTAATTCAGCAAAACCATATATTAGAAAATTGTCTAAATCAATAACAAAGAGAGAAATGAGCCCAACACAGACAAACCAAGAAATCAAGTGTTATGGAAGTTTATCTCAACGAAGCAAAGTTATTGCACAAACAATTGTATCACCAGCAATAGAGGTGTAACAAGTTGATGACTCATCATTGGATGTTGGATATTACATTAAACTAATATCAATTATATCTTCATAGAAAAAATTAATTTTTGGAACAAATTCAAAAATTTACTAAAACTACATAAAGGCATCTCGAATGAGATTTCAAGACAGTATAGAGCTTTAGGTGTTAAATCATATAATATTAATTAGTCCACAGAACAAATATCTGTCTTATATCATTTTCACAAATAGAAAATTTTGTTATTTTATACTTGTCAAAAAAAAACTTTGTAACTCATTTGAACAGATTATGAAAATTTTGATTATCCTAACGCTTCCCAAAAGTTAAAAAGGATATGCAAACGAAATCTTCGAACATTAATAAAAGAGTTAAAAGGGCCAAGGTTTAAAATTTCGGATCGTGCCAGAGTTTCAATTTATGACCGGAATGATACGGTTTTGGTACCGTACGGCATGATACGGTTTCGGTACTTTTTTAAATATAAAATATATAAATTAAAAAATATTTTTATTAATATTTGATTGCTATAAATGCTTACTATTAGGTTATATTTAAGATGTTGAATGTTGAGTTCAAATTTTGATGTTATCTCATGAGATATTTGATGCTTATTGAATCTTTTGCAACAGCTATTAAATGTATAAATTTAAAATCTATATTGTTATTATTATTGTATATAATTAAATAATCTTAATTGCAGAGACATCAAGTCTAAGGAGATTGATCTTCAATTTTAAGTTTATCGTAAAGACATCAAGTCCAAGATCTTGCATTTACAATGGTAATGAAGATTGATCTTCAGTTTTAAGTTTTATCACAGAGGCATCAAGTTTGAGTCCTTGCATTTATAATGGTCATGAAGATTGATCTTCGATTTCGACATCTTTAGATATATTTTGATGATTTTAAGGATTGATTATGTTATATTTATTTGGAAATATTAAATTATTCATCGATCAATATAATTTTTGTATTTTAAGAATATGTAAAAGTGTTGGCTAAATTTTTTACTCTATAGTAAAAGGATAAAGGGATCACTGATATATTGAGTATATTTTATAAACCTCAATTTAAAGAAATTATATCTTCTACCGAGACATTCACCGAGGAAGCAGAATCACTTTTGAAGGAAGTTATTCAGCAATAGATCAAACTATTTTTACTTCAAGAACAAACATAAATTTCTCACTTTTTTTCTATTCTTAGTACAAGAATTATATATATATAATTCTTAGATGATGACTTTAATTCTTGATCTCTTTTGACATCACAAAAGTTAGAATATACAAAATCTTTTAAATACCATATTTTTATCTTATTTAAAAAATTTATATTCTAAATAATTTTAAAAAATTAAATAATTAATTAAGTTAAATTAAACTAATATTTTAAAAATTAGGATTGACTAAAAGTTAATTTAGGATTCAATAAAGTCTAGACATGTTGATTACGATCAAGTAAGTTTAAATTTAATTTATTTTGTAAAGTTAAATTAAATTTATAGGAAAGAGTCGAATCATATTAAATCAATTGTACGCAATCTTATCCTACATATAAATTTAGATTAATCTTAAACTAAATTTATATGTAGAATAATCTAATTCAACTCATAGTAGTATTTAAGAATTATATTATATTTATTTATTTATTTTTATCTTTTCTTGCAATCTATCTCCTCTATCTGTAATATCCTTAACTTTTGCGGCAAGCTGTAATGTGCCCCCGAGATAATGGTGCAATGGTTAGTTCCTCAAATGGATAACTAAGGAATCTAAGGTTCGAATCTCAGCGACGCACTATAGGGGATTTTTCCCTCTAGTGAGAATATTGGCCATTTGGATAGGCCTCCATTAGCACTTCCCGATTTACCCTAGCGGCCGGTGGGAAACTTCCATGGGGTCGGGCCGGTCACCCCAGGTTG